>ML677381.1:116832-209476 GCA_007922305.1 Dermatemys mawii
CCATAGCCTACACCCCTGCACCCAAACTCCCTCCCAGAGCCCACACACCCACACCCACACCCCTTCCTGTACCCCAATCTCTTGCCCCATTATTAGAGTCCACATCCCTCCCCCAAACTCATAAGAATAGCCATTAATGGACTTAACCGCCAGGAATTTATCCAGTTCTCTCTTAAATCCTGTTATAGTCCTAGCCTCCTCAGCCAAGGAGTTCCACAGGTTGACTGCACGCTGTGTGAAGAACTTCCTTTTGTTTTAAACCTGCTGCCCACTAATTTCATTGGGTGGCCCCTAGTTCTTCTATTATGGGAACAAGTAAATAACTTTTCCTTATTCACTTTCTCCACGCCACTCATAATTTTATATACCTCTATCATATCCCCCCTTAGTCTCCTTTCTTCCAAGCTAAAAAGTCCTAGCCTCTTTAATCTCTCTTCATGTGGGACCTGTTCCAAACCCCTAATCATTTTAGTTGCCCTTCTCTGAACCTTTTCTAATGCCAGTATATCCTTTTTGAGATGAGGAGACCACATTTGTACGCAGTATTCAAGATGTGGGCGCACCATGGATTTGTATAAGGGCAATAAGATATTCTCCGTCTTATTCTCTATCCCTTTTTGAATGATTCCTAACATCCTGTTTGCTTTTTTGACTGCCGCTGCACACTGCATGGATGTCTTCAGAGAACTATCCACAATGACTCCAAGATCTTTTTCCTGATTAGTTGTAGCTAAATTAGCCCCCATCATATTGTATGTATAGTTGGGGTTATTTTTTCCAATGTGCATTACTTTACATTTATCCACATTAAATTTCATTTGCCATCTTGTTGCCCAATCACTTAGTTTTATGAGATCTTTTTGAAGTTCTTCACAGTCTGCTTGGGTCTTAACTATTTTGAGCAGTTTAGTATCATCTGCAAACTCTGCCACCTCACTGTTTACCCCTTCCTCCAAATCACTGATAAGTTGAATAGGATTGGTCCTAGGACTGACCCTTGGGGAACATCACTAGTTACCCCTCTCCACTCTGAAAATTTACCATTTATTCCTACCCTTTGTTCCCTGTCTTTTAACCAATTCTCAATCCATGAAAGGATTTTCCCTCTTATCCCATGGCAACTTAATGTACATAAGAGTCTTTGGTGAGGGACCTTGTCAAAGGCTTTCTGGAAATCTAAGTACACTACGTCCACAGGATCCCCCTTGTCCACGTCTTTGTTGACGCCTTCAAAGAACTCTAATAGATTAGTAAAACATGATTTCCCTTTACAGAAACCATGCTGACTTTTGCCCAACAATTTACGTTCTTCTATATGCCTGACAATTTTATTCTTTACTATTGTTTCAACTAATTTGCCCAGTACGGACGTTAGACTTACCAGTCTGTAATTGCCAGGATCACCTCTAGAGCCCTTTTTAAATATTGGCGTTACATTAGCTATCTTCCAGTCATTGGGTACAGAAACCGATTTAAAGGACAGGTTACAAACCCTAGTTAATAGTTCCGTAATTTCACATTTGAGTTCTTTCAGAACTCTTGAGTGAATGCCGTCTGGTCCCGGTGACTTGTTACAGTTAAGTTTATTAATTAGTTCCAATACCTCCTCTAGTCATACTTCAATCTGTGACAATTCCTCAGATTTGTCACCTACAAAAGACAGCTCAAGTTTAGGAATCTCCCTAACGATCTCAGCCATGAAGACCGAAGCGAAGAATTCATTTAGTTTCTCCGCAATGACTTTATCATCTTTAAGTGCTCCTTTTGTATCTCTATCATCTACGGGCTCCACTGGTTGTTTAGCAGGCTTCCTGCTTAAGACGTATTTTAAAAAAACAATTTTATTATTACCTTTTGAGCTTTTTCCTAGCTGTTCTTCAAACTCCCCAGAGCCTGCACCCAAACTCCCTCCCAGAAACTGTGCCCCTTCCCAAACCCCCTCTCACAGCAAAGGTCCCTTGGACGTTTTCTGGATGCCACCAATAAATACAAAAACCTGCTGTGTCACACATTTTGTGTATTTAAAAGAGTCTCTTATTATAGAATAATATCAGGATTGGAAGGGACCTCAGGAGGTCATCTAGTCCAGCCGCCTGCTCAAAGCAGGACCAATCCCCAACTAAATCATCCCAGCCAGGGCTTTGTCAAGCCTGACCTTAAAAACCTCTAAGGAAGGAGATTCTACCACCTCCCTAGGTAACCCATTCCAATATTTCACCACCCTCCTAGTGGAAAAGTTTTTCCTAATATCCAATCTAAACCTGCCCAACTGCAACTTGAGACCATTACTCCTTGTTCTGTCATCTGGTACTAGTGAGAACAGTCTAGAGCCATCCTCTTTAGAACCCCCTTTCAGGTAGTTGAAAGCAGCTATCAAATCTCCCCTCAGTCTTCTCTTCTGTAGACTAAACAATCCTAGTTCTCTCAGCCTCTCTCATAAGTCATGGGCTCCAGGCCCCTAATCAATTTGTTGCCCATCTTTGGATTCTTTCAAATTTTTCCACATCCTTCTTGTAGTGTGGGCCCCAAAACTGGACACAGTACTCCCGCTGAGGCCTTACCAATGTCGAATAGAGGGGAACAATCACATCCCTCGATCTGCTGGCAATGCCCCTACTTATACAGCCCAAAATGGCGTTAGCCTTCTTGGCAACAAGGGCACACTGTTGGTTCATATCCAGCTTCTCATCCACTGTAACCCCTAAGTCCTTTTCTGCAGAACTGCTGCCTAGCCATTCGGTCCATAGTCTGTAGCAGTGCATGGGATTCTTCCGTCCTCAGTGCAAGACTTTGCACTTGTTCTTGTTGAACCTCATCAGATTTCTTTTGGCTCAGTCCTCTACTTTGTCCAGGTCCCTTTGTATCCTATCCCTACCCTCCAGCATATCTACCAATCCTCCCAGTTTAGTGTCATCTGCAAACTTGCTGAGGGTGCAGTCGATGCCATCCTCCATATCATTGATAAAGATATTGAATAAAACTGGCCACAGGACCGACCCTTGCGGCACTCTGCTTTATACCGGCTGCCAACTAGACATGGAGCCATTGACCACTACCCATTGAGCCCAATGATCCAGCCAGCTTTCTATCCACCTTATAGTCCATTCATCCAGCCCATACTTCTTTAACTTGCTGACAAGAATACTGTGGGAGACCGTATCAAAAGCTTTGCTAAAGTCAAGGAATAGTACATCCACTGCTTTCCCTTCATCCACAGAGCCAGTTATGTCATCGTAGAAGGCAATTAGGTTAGTCAGGCATGATTTGCCCTTGGTGAATCCATGCTGACTGTTCCTGATCATTTTCCTCTCCTCTAAGTGCTTCAGAATTGATTCCTTGAGGACCTGCTCCATCATTTCTCCAGGGACTGAGGTGAGACTGACTGACTTGTAGTCCCCGGATCACCCTCCTTCCCTTTTTTAAAGATGGGCACTACATTAGTCTTTTACCAGTCATCTGTGACCTCCCCCAATCGCCATGAGTTTTCAAAGGTAATGGCCAAAGGCTCCACAATCACATCTGCCAACTCCTTTAGCACCCTCGGATGCAGTGCATCCAGCCTCATGGACGTGTGCTTGTCCAGCTTTTCTAAATGGTCCTGAACCACTTCTTTTTCCACAGAGGGCTGGTCACCTCCTCCCCATGCTGTGCTGCCCAGTGCAGTAGTCTGGGAGCTGACCTTGTTCGTGAAGACAGAGGCAAGAAAAGCGTTGAGTACATTTGCTTTTTCCACATCCTCTGTCTCTAGCTTGCCTCCCTCGTTCACACTTTCCTTGATTAGATGTCTATGTGAAGTCATATCACTATATGTCTACGTGAAGGGTCATAATAGTTCACAAATTTGTCTTATCTGCTGCTGTGATTCCCAGAGGTGAGCTCTCTTCCTTGTAATCCATTTTAATTATAGTTTTGCTCCTTTAAAAAAATATTATTTCTATTACTCTTACTACTCTGAACATTTTGTCATTTATCTGTATTATCACTGATCAATGCATGTCATTGTGCTGTTTTGTATTTTAATAGCTAATGCTCATCAAAAAAAAATTAGTTAATTATTGGTTTTAGTAATTCCACCTTCTTTTTATTATAGCACTTCTATGGTTTTTGTAGTTTGATTTGTAATTTTTAATTTTACCTTTCTTTTTCTTTTTATAGCACATTTCTTTTGTTGTGTCATGTGACTTCCACTATGACTGATTTCTTCTCCTGTTTTCAACAATTTCTTTGCATTTGATCCAGCAATAAGGATTGACTTTTGCCGCATTTATTTTGCCTATGAATCCAGCCCTTAGTGACCCATGTTCACATGTCACTGCTTGTGTGTAGAAGTTGATTCACAAATATTCAGTTAGTGTATTATATTGTGTCATCTTGAATCCTTCCCAAGGGCAAAAATCTTCTGCAACAATGAAGGCTTCGTCTGTTGGGCAGTAGCTGCAGAACTTTTGGATGCGCAAGTCCACATTTCTGCATGTGTGTGCAAAACTCACCAAAATGAAAGCTGTACTGACAATGGAGAAGCAAATATAATTGCACTATGGGGACCTGCAACACCAGATTCTTATTGGTCACTTATGGAAGGACTAAGTATTATGTAGAACCAGGGATTCTCAAACTGGGGGTCGGGACCCCTATGCAGGTTATGAGGTTATTACATGGGGCGGGGGGGGGGTCGCAAGCGGTCAGCCTTCACCTCAAACCCTGCTTCACCTCCAGCATTTATAATTGTGTTAAATATATTTGTCACAGGGTCCAAGTCACCCTGTGTTCTCTCTGCTTCCAATAAAGGTCTTGACACCCTGTTTTGGTGCTTCATCCAAGTGTCCTTTATTTACAGTACTTATAGTTGTGGCATAAGTGAAACAAACAGTGCTCTCCCCAATCCCCTGACAGTTACCCTACTGTCTTGGCTGTTGGGTCTCCAGGCCCCTGAGCCCCTCTCTAGCAGTGAGGAGACACTATCGCTGCCTCCTGTTCCCTGCCTAGTCTCTCCCCTTCTGACCACGAGTCAGGGGTTTTTATAGCCCTCCCAGCTTCCAGCCGCAGCTGTAGCCCTTTAGCTCAGCCTAGCTCTGCGAGCTAACACTAATTAGGGCTTCCAGTGGGCCTTCTTGTGGGCTATGGCCAGTCCCTGCCCCTGAGCCTCCTGCCAGCAGATAGGGTTCAACTTGCAGAGGCAGGGCATTCTAGGGGTTTTTACCCCTGCCCTGCCACAATATTAAAAAAGTGTTTTTAATTTATAAGGGAGGGGGAGTCGCACTTAGAGACTTGGTATGTGAAAGGGGTCACCAGTACAAAACTTTGAGAACCACTGATGTGTAGACCATCCCTGACTGGTGTTTGTCTAGCCTGCTCTTAAAGATCTCCTATGATGGAGATCCCACAACCTCCCTGAGCAATTTATTCCAGTGCCCACCACCCTCACAAAAAGTTTGTCCTAATTTCGAACTTAAACCTCCCTAGTTACAGTTTAAGCCCATTGCTTCTTGTCCTATCCTCAGGATTCTAATATCCTCTTTTATCTAATAACCTTCTATGTACTTAAAAACTATTTTCACGTCCCTTCTCAATCTTCTCCAGACTAAACAAACCCAGTGTTTTTCAATCTTTCCTCATTAGCCATGTTTTCTAGACCTTTAATCATTTTTTTATTCTTCTCTGGCCTCTCTCTAATTTGTCCACATCTTTCCTGAAATGTAGAACCCAGAACTGGACACAATATTCCAGTTGAGTTCTAATCTGTGTGAAGTAAAGCAGAAGAATTACTTCTTGCATCTTACAATACTCCTGCTAATACATCCTGGAATGATGTTTGCTTTTTTTGCAAGTGTTACACTGTTGACTCATGTTTAGCTTGTTATCCACTATGACCCCTAGATCCCTTTCTGCAATACTCCTTCCTAGGCACTCATTTCCCATTTTGTACACGTGCAACTGATTGTTCCTTCTTAAGTGAAGTACTTTCTATTTGTCCTTATTGAATTTCATCCTATTTACTTCAGACTATTTTTCCAGTTTGTCCAGATCATTTTGAATTTTAATCCTATCCTCCAAAGCACTTGCAACTATGATAAGAGATTAAAAAGACTTACTTTTCAGCTTGGAAAACACATAATTAAGGAGGGATATGATAGAGGTCTATAAAATCATGACAGCTGTGGAGGAAGTAAATAAGGAAGTATTATTTACTCCTTCACATAACACCAAAACCAGGGGTCACTTAATGAAATTAATAGGCAGCATATTTAAAACAAAGAAAAGGAAGTACTTCCTCACACAACAGACAACCTGTGGAACTTGTTGCCAGGGGATGTTATGGAGGCCAAAACTAGAATGGGGTTAAAAAAAGAAGTAAGTTCATGGAGGATAGGTCCATCAATGACTATTAGCCAAAAGGGTCAGGGATGCAACCCCAAGCTCCAGGTATCCCTAGTCTCTGACTGCCAGAAGCTATGAGTGAATGATGGGATAGATCACTCAATGATTGCCTATTCTATTCACTCCCTCTGAAGCACCTAGCATTGGCCACTGTCAAAAGACAGGATACTGCACAAGATGGACTGCTGGTCTGACGCAGCATGGCTGTTATGTTCTAAAATGATATGTTCTGTATTAGAAATGCAGGTCCTTTGTTCAACTCTAAGTTATCACTGATGGGGATGTCCAGGTAAGTTTCTTCCTAACTGATATCAGAAAGATTCCTAGGGATAATGTAGCTAATATTTATGATAGTCTTCATCCTACATTTGGATGTCTTGATGGAGTTCCTGGACTTCAGAAGGGAAACTTGCCTTTATTACCGCCCATCTGCTACATAGATCAGATGAATTTTGTTAAATTTGGCTTCCAAGGGAGGGGAGAAAACTTCACACAGTGGTAATAGTTATGGTGAAGTCACCAGTACAACCTATATCAATTGAAGAAAATGGTTGGTGCTAAAATGAAGATTTGAGGCTCCGTAGAATCTATTGTAGGTTAGCACAGTGGTTCTCAAACTTTTGTACTAGTGATCCCCTTTCACACAGCAAGCCTCTGAATGCGATCTACCCATATAAATTAAAAATAAATACTATTATAAATGGTGGAGGTGAACGGGGGTTTGGGATAGAGGCTGACAACTCGCGACTCCCCATGTAATAACCCTGTGACTCCTTTAGGGGTCATGACCCCGTTTGAGAACCCCTGAATTAGCAGGTGGTCAGGCTTCGCTAAACCCAGCAAGGGAAGGAATTGTAATAATTATTTAAGTACAAATGAAGTCCGTGCTGCTGGACAACTTGCTAGTATAACTCTCCACAATTTTGTTAGAGTCCATACATTTATTCTTTATAATAATATACAGAATAGAGCTACACTCTTTAAACATTATTGGTCTTCTATAAAAAATTCAGTTTTCACTTTTCATCCATAAGAATCCCAAGGTATAAGCACCTCTCAAATGCAAACAATCCTAGTGTGGGATAATTGCAGTTGCAGATAATACACACCACAGAGGGAAGGAACATTTTTGCCTAAGCCAAAAGAGAAAACGCTTATTCTTTAAACTGGCAGGGGGATTTCAATGTTCATGTAGTGCAGACTCTATCTCAGTTTGCAAGATCTTGCCTGAAAAGTAGTGTAATTATTTTGCATTCACATCTGCCATCATTATGCACAGGCTATGCTGAATGGATCACTAAGATTTCCTTGATTTGAAATCTATTACAATGTAAGTTTGGCATAGTAAATGAAAAATGCACACAAAAAGGATAGTGTTTGTGACAGTACCCCAATACGTGACTATGAACTCTAACCCATGATCAGGAACAAGTTGTAGATGGCTGAAGAGAAATGTCAGGGGAAGGAGGACAGCACTCAGGGCCAAAGAAGTCCTGAGCCTACACCAAAGTTGAGGTAGCAAAGAACACCATGGCCCCTGAGGCAAACCAAAAGGCTAGGAGGAGAGTATCCTACTTATACATGATCATTCTGTTAGTCTCAACTTTTAGTAAACAGCATAATGGTTGTCTTAGATAAGAATTTGTTATGGTTAACAGAGACGGCTAAGAGCTGAATATTAGCTGCTAGTGCGGAAATCGGGGTTAAAGGAATAACTATTTATACCTTACAGCTTTAAAGTGGAGTAATTTCTCTCGTCTTTATGCAGTCATTCCTTCTATCTTTTTCAATACAGTGTACTCCCAATTATCTAAATAGCATGAGGGACACAGATTTGGTTCAGATAATCAAGAGGCGATTCAGCAGCAGGGTGGCCTCCACAAAAGCCAGGGTCTTGTCATCCTCTTCACAGTCCTGGCCAGGGGTCTCTCCTCTGCCCTACTCACTCACTTGCTTGCTTCTGCGACAGCAAGTTGCAGGGGGCTCCCTGTGCAGCCACAGAACAAGGGAGAATAATACGAGGGGGAAAGGAATGCAGGAGAGCTGGATGTATTTTAAAGAATCCTTACTGAGGTTACAGGAAGAAACCATCCCCATGTGTAGAAAGAATAGTAAATATGGCAGGCAACCAGCTTGGCTTAACAGTGAAATCCTTGCTGATCTTAAAAAGCAGTTTACAAGAAGTGGAAGATTGGATAAATGACCAGGGAGGAATATAAAAATATTGCTCGGGCATGCAGGAGTGAAATCAGGAAGGCCAAATAACACTTGGAGTTGCAGCTAGCAAGCAATGTTAAGAATAACAAGAAGGGTTTCTTCAGGTATGTAAGCAACAAGGTGGTCAGGGAAAGTGTGGACCCCTTACTGAATGGGGGAGGCAACCTAGTGACAGAGGATGTGGAAAAAGCTAATGTACTCAATGCTTTCTTTGGCTCTATCTTGACGAACAAGGTCAGCTCCCAGTCTACGGCACTGCGCAGCACGGTATGGGGAGGTTGTGACAAGCAGGGAGAAGGGTGGACATGACTCTTGAGGCTAAGCTGCTCTGATCGGGATACCTGGAGCTGTAACCTGAGATGAGAAGGGGGAGGGGAGTTGACACCTAGGGCCCGGGAAGTGAACAAAGGAAGGCAGCCGGGTGAAGGGATTTGAGACAAGTAGAAGCTGGCTGGGGAAGAGAGGTGGGGAGCCCGGATTTGGGGTCTCATCTCCCTGCCCCCCAGAAGGGCCTGACTAAGGGGGCCTGTTTGTACTGACAAGCTCTGAGTTGGATTGTGTTCCTGGCATCTCAAATAAACCTTCTGATCTACTAGCTGGCTAAGAATCACTGTGAATCCCAGGAAGTGGGGGGTGTGGGAACGGGACTCCCCCACCCCCTGTGACAGAGGTGACCAGCCCTCTTTGGAGAAAGTAGTAGTTCAGGGCTACTTAGAAAAGCTGGACGAGCACACGTCTATAGGACCAGATGCACTGCATCCAAGGCTGCTAAAGGAGTTGGTGGATGTGATTGCGGAGCCATTGGCCATTATCTTTGAAAACTCATGGTGAGGGGAGGTCCTGGATGACGGGAAATAGGCTAATGTAGTGCCAATCTTTAAAAGGGAGGAGGAGGATCCGGGGAATTACAGGCCAGTCAGCCTCACCTCAGTCCCTGCAAAAATCATGGAGCAGGTCCTCAAGGAATCAATTCTGAAGCCCTTAAAGGAGAGGAACGTGATCAGGAATAGTCAGCATGGATTCACCAAGGGCAAATCATGCCTGACTAACCTAATTACCTTTTATAACAAGATAACTGGCTCTGTGGATGAGGGGAAAGCAGTGGACATGTTATTCCTTGACTTTAGCAAAGCTTTTCATATGGTCTCCCTCAGTATTCTTGCCAGCAAGTTAAAGAAGTATGGGCTGGATGAATGGTCTATAAGGTGGATAGAAAGCTGGCTAGCTAATTGGGCTCAATGGGTAGTGATCAATCACTCCATGTCTAGTTGGGCAGCTGGTATCCAGTGGACTGACCTAACGGTTAGTTGTGGGGACAATTTTGTTCAATATCTTCATTAAAGATCTGGATGATGGTGTGGACTGCACTCGCAGCAAGTCTCAAGATGACACTAAACTGGGAGGAGTGGTAGATACACTGGAGGGTAGGGACAGGATACAGAGGGACCTAGACAAATTAGAGGATTGGGCCAAAAAAATCTGATGAGGCTCAACAAGGACAAGTGCAAAGTCCTGTACTTAGGACGGAACAATCCCAGGCACTGCTACAGACTAGGGACCAAATGACTAAGCAGCAGTTCTGCAGAAAAGGACCTAGGGGTTACAGTGGACGAGATCCTGGATCCAAGTCAACAGCGTGCCCTTGTTGCTAAAACGGCTAATGGCATTTTGGATTGTATAAGTAGGGGCATTGCCAGCAGATCAAGGAATGTGATCATTCCTCTCTATTTGGCATTGGTGAAGCCTCATCTGGAATACTGCATCCGGTTTTGGGCTCCACACTACAAGGATGTGGAAAAATTGGAAAGAGTCCAGCAGAGGGCAACAAAAGTGATTAGGTGGCTGGAGTACATGACTTATGATGAGAGGCTGAGGGAACTGGGATTGTTTAGATTGCAGAAGAGAAATATGAGGGGGGATTTGATAGCTGCTTACAACTATCTGAAAGGGGGTTCCAAAGAGGATGGATCTAGACCAGGGGTCTCCAAACTTTTTGAGATGAGAGTCATATTAGATTTTTGATGGGGCTTCGTGGGCCACTACCGCCCCCCCTTTGCTTCTCCAACCACTGCCGCGTCCCCCCCCTTTGCTCCTCCAGCCATGCCACGGCTGTGGCCCCGCTCCTTTGTTCCTCCAGCCACGCCACTGCTGCAATCCCCCCGCCCCGTTTGCTCCTTCATCTGCACCTGGGGCTGCCAGCAGCAGCACGCGTGGTGGGGAGGGGCAGCGGAGGCTTCTCCACGTTCCTGTTCAGCTGGGGCAGGGGGACCGGACAAATCGATGCCATGGGCCAGATCCAGCCCCCGGGCCATAGTTTGGAGACCCCTGATCTAGACTGTTCTCAGTGGTAGGAGATGACAGAACAAGGAGTAATGTTTTCAAGTTGCAGTAGGGGAGATTTAGATTGGATATTTGGAAAAACTTTTTTTCACTAAGAGGGTGGTGAAACACTGGAATGGGTTACCTAGGGAGGTGGTGGAATCTCCTTCCTTAGAGGTTTTTAAGGTCAGGATTGACAAAGCCCTGGCTAGGATGATTTAGTTGGGGATTGGTCCTGCTTTAAGCAGGGGTTTAGACTAGATGACCTCCTGAGATCCCTTCCAACCCTGATATTCTATGATTCTAAGTGACACCCAATTCCCTGCAGGCTCAAGGAAGGCTATGGTCCTGGCAGAGTAGAGTCGTTGTTGAGGTCTCTGCTGTGCCCTACCAGGACCACAGCCTTCCCACTGCACCTTGTGCTTGCAGGGATTGGGTGTCACCAGTACTGCAGCAGCACAGGGAGCTCTCTGTAGCTCTGCTGTCTTAGCCCCATTCACTCCCATGGCAGCAGTGCTGCAGAAAGCCCATTCAGCAGCTGGATGGTCTTCTCTGCAGCCGGAGGATCATCCTTCTTGCAGTCATGGCTAGGAGTGGCTGCTCTATTACCCAAACCTCCACATTATCTGAATTTTTTTCTTATCCTCCAGCATATAATATATGCTGCAGAGGGCATATCTCTCATGCTGGAGGACAAGGAAGGGATTTGGATAATGCAGAGGTTTGGATAATCGGCTTTTGGATAATTAGGAGTATACTGTATATAATCAACCTGAAAGATTAGAAGGTAGATTTTGCTTTTTGTTTACATGTTCATTTTTGGCTAAAGGTTTCACATCACTCCATCCTTCTAGCCTCATCAGTGCCGCTACAGGATTAGGAAGTACAGTGTGAACTTGTGTGAACATCCAAATTTGAGGACAAAACTATCCCCCCAATCTCAGGCAGAAATACAGATGTTGGGTATACAACCAATCACTTCTCACTCTAATTAATGCAATAGCCGATCAAAGCAAACAGCACAGAACTGAGATTGGAGAAGTAGAGTCTGTAGACCAATGGTTAGTAACAATTTCAGCAAAGAGAATTTTTACAGCTTAAACAACCTTGTAAACTGAACTACAACAGCTGTCTGAAATGGTAGCACCAGACTAACTCAAACATTCTCTTCCCATTGTCTTAGGGCAAGAATATAGAGCATTGTTAAATTATCTTAGTACTATGATTTACATCCAATTTGCTCAATATTTTAGTCTATATGAACTTGATATTTATCATCGAGACAAATTTCTTTAAAAAGTGTATAGAATGGCGGTCACTCCACTCCAGCGCGGAAGGGGATAAAACAGCACTGGGAAAGGGCTGCCCTGGGGAGCTAATAGGGTAGGCTGATTGGGGAAGCAGCCATAGCTGAGCCACGCCCCAATCAGGCCACAGCTGGCCTGAAAAAGAACTGAGAGCCAGGAGCTAAGAGAGTCTCTCTCCAGCTTCGGAGGGAGAAGAACCTGGCTGCCTAGGAACTCAGGGCTGGGGAAAGTCAAGAAGAGCTCCCGCTTGGTAAATCCCGAGGCTGCAGGCCTTGCTAAAGGCCAAACCAGGTATTGGGGTTGCAGAGGCTGCAACCTGGGGTTAGGCAGAGGCAGCTGGTCCAACCCCCCTGCCAATGATGAGTGGCCTTTACAGACTGCAGTTTGCCTCAATGAGCAGGAGCTAGATGATGACCTGCAGTAGCCACTGAGGCAAGGTGGGGATAGAGGGTTGGGGGTTCCCCTGGGACGGGAGACCCAGATTGTGGGTTACTGCTCAGGACAGCACCCCAAGGGAAAGGGGCACCGGGGTCTGCAAGGGACATGGGGGCCTAAGGCAGGTGAGACATCGGCCTGCAGAGGGTGCTCTGCGCTGGAATTGAGCTAATTCCCAGGATGACCAGCAGGAGGCATCGTGCCAGCGAGTCTTTGCCTTGCTACAAGGTGTCATTCCAAATGCCTGTGTCTCCCCGTAGGTGTTCATTAGCCTTTGAGCCATTCAGAACACTTGGCTTTGTAGACACCACTTTATGAATGACGTGTTCAGTACTTGTATTTTCAGCTGAAATATTTAATTGTAAAATGTCAGTTATTTCTTCACTTTTCATAATAAAAGCTGCAATTCACACAATTTTACTTAGTCACAATAAGCCATAGGATACTGTTGAGAGTTACAAAAACAACGCAGATTCTGGTGGCACCTTCAAGACTAACAGATTTATTTAGGCATAAGTTTTCGTGGGTAAAAACCCTACTCCTTCAAATGCATGGAGTGAAAATTACAGATACAGACAAATATATATTGGCACGTGAAGAGAAGGGAGTTACCTTACAAGTGGAGAACCAATGGTGAAGGCCAGTTCCATCAGGATGGATATGGTCCACTCCCAATAATCAATACCAAGAGAGGGAAAATTGCTTTTTTAGTGAGACAGCCACTCCCTTAATACCATCAATCTGGGCTTGGATAAGGACTGGGAGTGACTGGCTCACTACAAAATCAATTTGCTCTCTCTTGGTATTGACACCTCCTCATCAATTATTGGGAGTGGACCACATCCACCCTGAGTGAACTGGCCTTCACCATTGGTTCTCCACTTGTAAGAAAATTCCCTTCTCTTCACGTGCCAATATATATATTTGTCTGTATCTGTAATTTTCACTCCATGCATCTGAAGAAGTAGGTTTTTCACCCACAAAAACTTAAGCCCAAATAAATCTGTTAGTCTTTAAGGTGCCACCAGCCTCCCTGTTGTTTTTGTGGCTACAGACTAACATGACTACCATGCAGTCATCCACTGCAAACTATGATTTTTGCTCTTGAATATACAATTCAAATTCTGCTGTATATGGTTACACAAGTTATCCAGTCAGTGAGCAGAAATCCTGTGCAATTTATGTAACTAATAGTTTAAACTGGATATTAATTAGTAAAATCTATAATCTGTGTATGTTCCAACACACGATTTTTTTTCCCTGAAAAAAGTCATTCATTTCACATAATGAAAGTTTCTCATACAGAAAAGAACTACGAAATGCAAATATATCACTTGCTCAGTTCTAGTTATTAGGTTTCAGCCTAATATTTCACTGAGATGCCAATCTCTGAACAAAGAGGTACCTTGGTTAGGAAGCTAAATGCCCAGGGGGCATTATGTGGGACTTCTGTCAAATTCTAGTCCCTTAGGGAATTAACTAAGAGAGGAACAAAGACAGAGAAGAATGAGGCAAGTTGGTTACTGGGAGGCATGGTGAGACTGGAACTTGCATGGAGTAAATCAAGACTGTTTCTTCACAGCCAGAACCCACCCTCCTGCTGTTGCTCTCTTCTTCACACCAGGAAGTAGCATGGGACAGGCACTGCATATCTGCAGTGGGGGCCAGTGAAGGGGAGAAACTGACCAGCAAAGAGTGGAATGAGGTATGAAGCAGGAGACATTACACACACCAAATGAGCACATTTCACATACTCAAGGGAGCAGATTTTATCATTGGTGTGCGGTTGGAAGAAATGAGATGAAAATGAGTCTTGAATGCTGTGGACATTAACACTTAGCATGGAGAGGAAGAATCAGAGACTGAACCTCAAAGTATACCAAAATAGAAGTGGTAGCAGCTACAGACCTATTGTAAAGGCTGACACCAATAAAAACCTACATATATTTTTAAGCAAGTTCTAATAGTCAAGGGCCTGTTCAGCCAAAATCACATGCAGTATGCTTTACAGTGGGGCTTGACCCCTTTCAATGGAAGATTATTTGTTTATCCTGATCTTAACAATATTTTTCATTTAAAAAGTGAAAACTGAGCATTCACATTCTAAATAGATAGGAATGAGAAAGTAGAACTACACAAGCAACTTACCTGAGTTTCTTTCATACCCAATACCATGTTGAGTTAATAAATCTTTAAGCCTTTTTATTTCTTTAGAAAGTTTCTTGTATGCCTAGAATAAAAAATATTTTTAAAACAGACAATATGTTTTGCCCAAATACATATGTCTACTTAAAAATTCAGTTTGCACCAAGTATGAAACATCCACGCATAGTTAAAAAAAACCATTTAGAATCTTGGTTTAGCAGATGACTGGAGGATAGCTAATATGATACCAATTTTTTAAAAAGTTTCCAGAAACAATCCTGGCAATTAGGCAGTAAGCCTAATTTCAGTACCATGCAAACTGGCTGAAACTATAGTATAGAACAGAATTATCACACACATAGATGAACACAATTTGTTGAGGAGGAGTCAACATGGCTTTTGTAAACGGAAATCATGCCCCACCAATCTATGAGAATTTTTTGAGGGGGTCAACAAACATGTGGAGGAGGGTGATTCAGTGGCTATAGTGTATTTGTACTTTCAGAAAGACTTGACAAGGTCCCTCACCAAAGGCTCTTGAGTAAAATAAGCAGTCATAGGATAAGAAGAAAGGTCCTCTCATCAATCAATAACTGCTTAAAAGACAGGAAGCAAAGGGTAGGAATAAATGCTGTTTTCAGAAAAGGGAGAGCTAAATAGTTGTGTCCTCCAGGGATCTGTACTGGGACTAGTACAGTTCAACTTATTCATAAATGATTTGGACAACAAGGTAAACAGTGAGGTGGTGAAATTTGCAGACAAAAATCACTCAAGATAGTTAAGTCCAAAGCAGACAGATAGAGTTACAAAGGGATATCACAAAACTGGATGACCAAGCAACAAAATGGCTAATTAAAATCCATGTGGATACATGCAAAGTAATGCACATTGGAAAACAAATATTGTCAGCTATACAAAAAGACAGCCTGTGTTTCTGATGGATATTACTTACAGCATCTTGTTCCAACTGCTCCTCTACTGAAGCCTGGGACTATGAATCAGGAACTCAGGCCAGGAATGCCTTCCCTATAAACACCTCAGATCTGCCCTCTGACTAGCTTTTTATGCACTACAACTGTTAACTCCCTCCCAAAGGCTGCTCCAAGGTTAGTCTCTGTCCCAAAGTTGCTACCTGACAACCCAGCGGCAAATATTTTACTTTTGAAGACCTGTGGCTACTCCATAACTACAGAAGCTTTAGTGAACAGCTATGTTTATACCCATTAAACTATAAGGCAGCGGTCACCAACCGGTCGATCATGATCAACTAGTTGATCCTACAGGATCTCCCAGTCTCTCCGGCGGCAGCAGTGTGGCTGCCTAAGGCTACCCCACCCCCACACTGCTCCCAAAAGTGGCCACTGCAGCCCTGCGGCCATCCCCCTCCACGCACGCTGCTCCTGCCTGCGAGCACCACCCTTGCAGCTCCCATTGGCCAGGAGAGCTGCAGAGGCAGTGCTTGCAAAGAGGGATAGCGCATGGAGCCACAAGCCGCCTGCCCTCCCCACCCCAGAGGCTGCAGGGGTGCATTGGCCCCTTCCAGGAGCGGTGGGAGGGGGTAGGCAGGGAGTCTGCCTTAGCCTCACTGTGCTCACCACCGACTGGGAGCCACCGGAGGTAAGACCTGCCCAGCAGGAGACTGCACCCAACCCCCCATCCCTGAGTCCCCTCCTGGAGCCAGCACTCCAAACCACCTTCTGTACCCCAATCCCCACCCTGAGTCCCCTCCCAGAGCC
The DNA here is from genome assembly GCA_007922305.1 of Dermatemys mawii. NCBI lineage: Eukaryota > Metazoa > Chordata > Testudines > Dermatemydidae > Dermatemys > Dermatemys mawii. The sequence continues at coordinate 133,370 of ML677381.1, forward strand.
AGCACCCCAAACCCTCCTACACCCCAAGCCCTGAGCCCCCTTATGGAGCCAGCACCCCATACTCCCCTCCTGCACCCCAATCACCTGCCCCAGGCTCATCCCTAAGACCCCTGTCACACTCCAAACCCCTCGGCTCAGCCCAGAGCCCGCACTCCCTCCTGAACCCCAACCCCTGCCTCAGCTTGGTGAAAATGAGTGAGGGTGGGGAAGAGTGATCACTGGAGAGAGTGGGGGGATGGAGTGAGCAGGGCAGGATTTTGGGGAAGAGGTGGAGTAGATCCTGAGTTGCGCTTAAGATTCAAAAAGTGATCATGGGTGTAAAAAGGTTGGAGATCACTGGCCAGAGCTCCAAGACTCGCAGTTTCCCCTTTGGCTGAAGCTACAAGCCCCCCTCCCCGCACCCTCCATCCACAGCACCCCCAGCCGTGGGAACCCTGAGCTGGTTGAAGCCCTGAGCACTCCCCACCTCGTCTGGTGAAGCCTTAAGGAATCCCGGGCTGGCGAAAGCTGCGCCGTGCCTCCCGTCCCCAGACCCAACCTGTGCAGAGGAAATGCGTCTGTTAAGACGCTTTTGATATGCCCCATGCAACTTCCAGGGTGGCTGAAGAGGCGATATGTGCCTCCACAGCCGTTCTGGAACCTGCAGCGGGTATAATAAAACAAAAACTTCACCACCAAACAGCGCAACGAGAGGCAGGGGGTGTCTGGCTGCCATGGCAGCACAGGGGGAGGCAGAGCCTCCCCTGGCCTATTATACCCACTGTCCATGGAACTGGACCAACCCAAGAAGATATGTGGTGGATTCTCCATTGCTTTAAATCTCCATGTATATCTTTCTAAGAGAGACGATTTAATTCAATCACAAGTTATTAGACTTGATGCTGGAATTAATGGGTGAAATTCTACAGAGTTTGCTATGCACAAGGTCAGACTAGATGACCACAATGGTCTCCTCCTTGCTTTGGCAGTCTATCACTACCCTTACATACCCTGTCAATGACTCTCAGCACATCAATGAGAGGGTACAACCATAGCAAATGAACTTTTAGGATGAATGTATTCTCTCCATACAAATTATGCACTTCAATTTTAGTGCTTAGTGCTTGTCTTTCATTCGTACTAGCAAGCCTTGTAAATTCTACTGCAGAGTGTATGTTTATAGACATATATAGTTGTAGATACAGGAGCGCGCACACACACACAGAATTTAAAGGATACATAATATGAACCACTGGGCCTTTTGTTTGTAAAACAGCATGAATGTTTCAGCATAGAGTGTATATTATATGATTACCAAGTACCCATCCGTCACAAAGCTCTGGTCTACCTTCCACTAACTCCCTTCTGCTTCTTAATTCCACTCCAACCCCACTTTATGAGAGTATGTCTAAGAGGCACATCACCTAGGTATCCAAACTATTTCCCATATACCACCCCCTAATATCTCCTGGAAAAGCATTCAGTAATGCCAGTTTGTTTCCAGTTTTTAGCATTAAAGTAAGTTCTGCCATTTCTATTTATTTTTAAATACACTGTTATTTGGTAACAGAAGATAACTAAGGGAGCAGACTTTATCTGAATCTTAACAACAGACAGGGAGCTTGGCTGAGAGCCCAGTGGTTCAATCACACAGCAGAAGGATGGTGATTAACTCCATGGTGGTAAAATTTATTAGACAAGCATTGAGAATTACTTTCTATACCTTATTGCATTTCTCCACTGTTTCAAATTCCAGACTTTTTAACTTTTCATTGTTTTTCTCAATCTCCTTTTCTTCTGTTGCTCTTAAAAGTCCTGCTTTCTCAAAAATCTCCTTCAACGATTTTTTGTATCCCTGGGAAAACGAAGACATTACATAAAACCATTCTATTGCTGTCTGTAATTTGCATTAGCTATTTATTTTACAGGGTTTTGAGATTACCAGTAAACTGTAGCTAGATGCAGAGCACTAATAGTTTTTGCCAATAGTAGGATAAAAACATCTATCCTAAAAAGAGCTGGAACTGTAGAAAACAGACCAGTACTACAGTAATTTGAAAGTGATAGTCCTTTAACAAGAAATCAGAATGGATCAGCAAACCTGTTCAGTTATTAGCTCATCATAAAGAGACTGCTCTGCTTCATCCCACTTCCTTTGGAGGACTTCAGTCAATGTTGGATAAACTGAAAAATGGAAAGTAAAGCTGTCATAAATACTAACAGGTACATTTTCCTTAATTAACTATTTGAATGTCACCCTAGTGCTGCTATGTGTGTGTTTTAACAGTGTAATGCTTCACTTCAGCAAGCATCTCTGAGACCGCAAACTGCTACATTCACTTGCCAGGGCCTGTCCCTCAATCCTATTTAAATCAATAGGAATTTTCTCAATCACTTCAAATGGGAACAGGAGCAGGCCCTAGAGGTCTAATGCTCCCAGACAGTAGCAGTGACCGAAGGTCTCTTCTTCCAGCTGTCCAAAAGGCTGCACCCTTCACTGCTGGATGAGATCCTGACTGCATCCTCCTCTTACAGACTACTGAAACACATCCTATCTAAGAATTACCATTAAGGCCAAATGGAGGCATATTCCAAGGGCTAACTGGAGTGCACAGCATACAGTGGTGGTATGAATCTAATTTAAGGTGAAAGACTTCAATTACAAAACGCCAAAAGGGCTGGGACCCAACTATCTATGTAACCCCCTCTTAGGGCTGAGCCTCACTCTTACTACCTTCAGGGAATATTTCATTAAATATCTCTTCATGCAAAGATTTTTCCAAACTGATGAATGCATCCACTGACTTGTCTACCTGGAGACTGGGATGGAAGTGGTGAGAACAAAAGAACCATGCTCTTATACACAAATAATTTTACCAATGCGGTGTTTGTAGATTATGTAGGCTGAATTTATCGCAATGCTCTTTGTATTCCTTCATTCCCTGCCCCCACAAGCTGTCTGTAAGCTCACCATCCCATCTCCTTCTTTTTCCAGGGACTCCCTGAAATTCACCCGAATCTCTTCCCTGCAACGGTCTTTGTACCCCCTACTCCCCTCTCCTTCCATACCAGGTCCCTCATTCTCTCCCCATACCAGTAGCTCAGCATACATCCTATTATCCTCTTTCCCCCATACTCCATTCCTCATACAAGGGTCCTCCAATCAACCCCCCACCAGGAGTTCTGTGCCCCCCCCCCCATTCCAAATCCCCCATACCAGGGGCTGTGTCTGCTCCAATTCTGTGGGGGAGTCCTTCATTCTGGCCCCCAAGCAAGGGGCTATGTGCATGCTTATTCCCCATCTTCCTTGGGTCCCTCAATCTTCCCCTAGCATGGGCTCTATGCCCTCCAATCCTCTCTCTCCCATATCAGATCCCCCAATTTCCAATCCCACCACCAGAAGTTCTATGTGCTCCTTTCTTCCCTCCCGCCATATGAGGATCCCTCATTTTCCCCTAACATTCCAGCAGCTGTGTGAATTTCTCTCTGCTCCCCCAGGTCCCTCCATTTTCCTTTCCCCCTACCACCATTATTTTCTGTCCAGAAGACAAGTCATTCAGCATGTCAACGTGTTACACTATTGGGAGGATAAGCTGACATGAGCATGAGTATTGTTGTGCTGGAAAGTGTTCATGGAAACCATAAACTAGCTCTGTTATCTACAGATAATTGTACAGATGTTAGATCGGGGACCCTATGCGGCCCTCCAGCCATTTTCATCCGGCCCACAAGCTCGGGCCAGGGGTGCAGGGCAGAGCGCAGAGCGCCCCAGGGCCCAGCTCTCCCAGGCCCGGGGTGCTGGGTGTAGGGCGGCAAGCCGTGGGGCCCCGCACTTGGGCTGGAGCACCCAGCTGAGCACAGTAAGCAAGGTAGGGGGGCTTAGGTGGTGGGGCTCCAGGGGGTGGTGTCTCAGGAGGGGGAAGTCAGGGAACAAAGAGCATGGGGGCTCAGATAGGGGGTGGGATCCCCAGGGGTGGTGGTTAGGGTGGGTGGGTCTCGGGAAGGGGGCAGTCAGGAAACAAAGAGCAGGGGGGCCTAGATAGGGGGTGGAGTCCTGGGGAGCCAATTACAATGGGGGGGGGTCTCCAGAGATAGCGATCAAGGGACAAGAAGCGGGAGGGAGGGGGTTGGATGGATCAGGGCTTCTGAGGGGGGCAGTCAGAGAGCAGGAAGTGGGTGGAGGTCAGATGGGGGAAGGGCCAGGCTGTTTAGGGAGGCACAACCTTCCCTACCTGGCCCTCCACACAATTTTGAACCCCAATGTGGCCCTCGGGCCAAAAAGTTTGCCCATCCCTGCACTAGCCGCTGTTGCTAAAGAGCTGTTAGGGGCTCTTTTGTTCCCCAATCTCCCCCCGTTTTGGTTTTCTGCTCTTCCCCAAGATCAAACAGGGTTCTGACAATTAATGCCTAGAACATTCCCTTAAATTTTGGAATTAACTGGATGGAGTTTTCAAAAGTTATCCCATTACATACACAGAAATGCCACTGAGTTGACCAAAGGGACTTTGCAAGTTCAGATAAGAGTGCCCAATTATTATAGTGAAGGGTACTTTAGAAATGTTTGTAATAAACAATGTTACATTTACTTCTCATTGACTTAATTATACAAACTAACAAACCATAAATCTAAACTTAAAGGCTTGGGTAACAAGCCACCTGCCTCTCACACATGCACAGAGCTTTTTATCCTACCTACCTAAAAGAGAATGAGGATGGCAAGCAAGAGGAGTCTCAAATGTTAGAGAGTAAACACAAGTACTTGGCTCAGACACATGAGCCAACTTATTGTTTTTTCCACAAATTAGAAGAACCTGAAGAACAGAAAAAGAAGGATGAGAGGAAACAGGTTAAACACACAACATAGTCACTAGTTTCATGTTGAACAGAATCAACATACATCACTAACTTCCCATTTTACTATGAGTATAGACGCATTCCGGCAAGTACTGTAGTCAGCTCTCAGTGCTGCTATCATTTTATCCAGTGCAGAAGAAAGAGGTCACAGCCACTAATTAAGTCTTTTTCAAATTAAGTTATTTTAAAGCATAGAACAAGCTTGTTTCTTTCCCAATGGGAAGTAGTTCCTCCACCTTCACCCCACCACAACTTCCAACAGACACACACTAAATTAGATGCCTTTCAGAGCCTGTCAGCATCACTCAGCAGGTGCACTTGCTACTGAGTGATGCATGCTCCCACCTCTGAAAGACTACCAGCCTACAAACAGTTAAAAATTGCACCCAGGTCTCCTAAATAGCAGTACAAGTAAAAAGCACTAAACACCAGGCTCTTATGTCCTTTAATTTTTCCAGAGAATACTGATCTACCCTTCATTGTAGATGCTCATTATGGTCTTTACATTTTCAGCTTTAATATTTCATGACCTTTTACAAGCAAAAGCCCAAGGAGGATTCAAATTCTTAATATTATAAATCATGCAATACTAGAAGGCCAAATATATCTTCAATGTAGCTATAGGAAGAAAGGATGCTCTTATGACATGCGTAATAGGCTCCCTTCTCCATCCGTTGGACCAACACAAACAGGTCAGATGCTTCCCAATTTATAAGCACCATTTTTTAATTCAGTGAGTCCCCTTCATCAGTACACCCTTGTGAAGCAATATATAGCTGAAACTTTCCCCTTAGCCCACTATCCAGGGAAGGAAAGGGACAGATCTCCTCATCCTGAGATCCTGCCTCCCCTAGCCACCACTCCCCTTGCACTTCCTTCTTGCCCTCTAACTTCCCAGCTGACAGGTTGGTTCCTCTCCCTAGTCTGTCAGCTTCCTGCCTAATTAAACTGTTGAACACCCTCCCTCCAATTAAATCCACTCCAGGGGGGAATAGGTAGTACCTTAGTGACAGAGTACTGTGTCAGTTCTAGGCTCCCAGCACTCTGTCACAGTGAGGCAGTGCACTTGAAGTCAGAAATCTTGGTTTTACTGCTGGATCTCCAACAGGATTCTTCTGTCATCTTGGCCAAGTCACTACACTACCTGCCTCTCTTTCCCATTGATCAACCTATCTTAGGGTTTTACACAGCCACCCATCACTGTAGTATCTAAGTGCTTCCACATCAACCAATAGCTATTGTCTTATGTCACAAAGGAATGTGAGACTTAATTTTGTAAAGCTCCTTAACCTCTAGGTAGGACCTAGTTAAGTGCAAACATTATTTTAACAAGGTGAGAAGAGAGGTCTAAGGCAGGAGTTCTCAGATTTTTACATAGTATGGACCACAACTTTTCAGAGTCTTTTGGATACCTCTTTTCCATTCACAATCATGTAACATTCCTTTTCAGCAACTGCTCACATGTAAGTGTCATGTATTTGAACTGTTTTTAATAGCTGTCTTTTTGATAAAAGCTAATTATACTGGCTCTATTTGCTCTTCATTTCACTCCCACCCCTTCTGCCCACATCTGTTCTGCTCCTCCCTCACCTGCACATGCTTCTTGTGACCTCACCCTCTACTCTTCCCATACAAGTTTCTCTGCCACTTCGTTTCCTCTCAACTAATTCCAGTACCTAGTTCTCCCTCCCTTGACCCCTAGACATATGCCATCAATAGTGGCTGGCAACTCTAGTACCTCAAGTAACTCCTATTTCTATTCCTCTTATGTAGCAGTGGCCCATAGCAGAAGTTACAGAGCATTTGTCCCTAGCGGTAATGGTAATACCAGAATATCCTATTTTGCATGAACAAAAAGAAAGAGTTAAAGTCTCCAGATCGATGTGAGTGAAAACGTCATCATCAGCCTTTTGTCCCGGTTTTATCCTCCATTCCTAACTGTTGTCCCATATCTCGTCTTACATTTTGCTACTTCATATCCTAAGACATGAACTCTTTGGGCAGGAAGAGATCTCAATTTGTAAAGCCCCATCTAAGCTTTCAAGTCCTATGATATATTAATGACTTTAATAGTTTAAACTGGTACAAACATGCCAGCTGTATTAACTGCATCAGGATGATTAATTACTGTACCTTTGTCTCTCTGTTTTTGGTTTCACATGAATCCCCTTCTCTCATCCACATGCCAACAAATGTGTTGTTGTAAATTTCCCATTCATGCCAAATACTGGAAAAAGAGAATAGCTCAAAAGACTTGTTTTATAATTTTGGGGAGAAAAGTTAAAATCTGTTAAGAAAAACAGAAATACTCTAACACTGTATTAAAATTCACTTTATCAAATTTAATTTTTGAAGGTTCCTTTAATATCTCCTTTTCTTACTTCCCAGATCCTCCCCATCACAGATCAATTACCTCATAACCACATGGAATTCTTTAATTACTTATAGAGTCTCCATCACAATAGTTTCTGAGCACTATGGTTATTCTGACATGTCTCAAAACTATTTCCACACTTTTTTAACCAATCTAAAACTGGAAAAGGGTTTGATTTCAAACAATAATTTGTTTGAAAGAGGCATTACCAAACTCCAATTTTCTCAATTGCTCAGAATACAGAGTAAGCCCAATCATCATATGTCAGCAGATGCGTGAAACAAGAATACAAACTCAACAACATGCTCACGCTTCAAAACTTGCCAGTGAAGAGAAGCATTTATTAACAGTACATTGCTGGAAAGTGACCTATTCTAATTTAAAATGAAATATCCCCCATTAGACCATAAAACTCACAGGAGTCATCAGAGTGGCACTGTGGTCTCACAATCAACCCAAGCTGGGGGCCAGGAGAGAATCCTGACTCAGAGGAAGTCTTAGGGATTGTCTACCCAAGGTTTTTTCACACTATTTTTTTTTTTTTAATCAAAATGCCCTGGGTCCTTACAACACAATTCTTCTTTCAAATGAAGTGCCAATTATTGCAAATTGGATAATCCACTTTGAAAGTTCATTTCAGAATGAATTAGTGCAGAAAAGGTTTTTTTGTGGATGCATCTGTATTTCTCACTGATTTCGCAGTCCTCCAGCTGTTCTCCCACACTGCACTGCATCACACCACATCAATACCAAGCTGTCTGTTTACCTATGTTCACTCTACTGCTCTGGGAGGTCATTTAAGTTGGATATGACCTCCTCATTTAAATGCTTCTACAAAGCCAGGAACACCCACTTTGCAATTGCAAACTCCTGGAGCCCCATACATCAGTATTATAACACAGTTATTATTACAACCATGCCTTCTGCTTCTGCATGAAACCATGCAGATATCATGGACTTCCTTGTCATCTGGGGAGAGAAGATGAGCAGGCCTGCCTTTACAACAGCCACTGTAAGGCCATTAGAAAAGTCTTTTCACCTCTGTTCTGTTTTCCACCTGTAAAATGGGACTAATACTTACTGCTTCACAGACACGCCCTGACAAATAACATTTGTACAGCTCTTTGAAAATGGAAAAACATAGTAAAAGGAGGGCAACTCATAAACCTCAGACTGCCCCATTCACTCCCTTCCCTTAGTTTACTGAAAGAGACATGGAAAACGAACCATACAAAAATTGTGGGGCTAACAAATCAACACTTTACTTCAATTTTCAATCACTCTGCTTTTAAAAGCTTTCCTTTCGTGTGTATGTGTATGGTTTCTATTTAGACTAAGCTCTCTGAGACAGGAACTTTATCATAGAATCATAGAAGATTAGGGTTGAAGAGATGTCAGAAGGTCATTTAGTCCAACCCCCTGCTCAAAGCAGGGCCAAACATATATGATCTGTAGGGTGCCCATTAAACTATTGGAGGTCAGAAATGTAGAAAAGTAAAATATTATTGTTACATGATAATGCAAGGTCTGGCCTCTTAGGATGTGGCACCCAATTCAGGGTGCACTGCGATCTCCAAGACACAGATTGATTCTCTGTATCCTGGAGTTTGAAGGCATTTAGCAGAACAACTAGAGGGACTTAGAGCTAAATTTTTAAAATTATCTAATTTGAGTAGAAAGAATAATCACACACTTTAAAAATACTCAGTAGCTTTAATTGTCAAATATGTAAAATCCTCATCTTTGTTTCTCAGGCCAAGAAATCGTTTAAAAGTTCAAGTTAGTGCATCCATTATCTTTCATGATGTATAAACATTTTAATGTGAAACTGAAACAAGCACACAACCATCCTCTTGGAACATCAGTTTTCATTTTTGCTTAACTGAAACAAAAGTCCTTGATTGTGGAAAGAACCAAACTTTGCTAACCCCTGAAAAAAAACCTCAAACATTTCTAAAGCATCTATCCCCACAGTATCTAAGCAATAAACAACAAATAAAGATAGCACTGACTACAGCATACGTAAAAAGAGGCTTTTTCTCTGATGTGTGGAAAACACGCCTTTTTGAAAACACAGATCTTGAACTTAGACCTGAATCACAGATTAGGGTTGGAAGACACCTCAGGAGGTCATCTAGTCCAACCCCCCTGTAGTCAAGCTCAGGATCATTTTGATGATTTCTGGCCAAGAGTCCCACAGCCAGGGCCCCGCAACATAGAATGTTTTGCTCCTTGCATTCAAGAATCTGATCCTGGACTAAAGTGGTCCTTTCAAAATATTTCTGAAATGGATAAATACCCTTGTTCAGTAGTCCAGTGCAGTGTCTCTGCATCCTGAATACTTTCTGAAGTCAGGACCTTTCTCCAACAATTCTATTACTCTCCCAGTTTACACACTAATCTAATCATTCGGTGGTTCTGAGTCTTCACATCTCAAAGACTTATCTCTGGCATGGGCTCCCTACTGCTGTCTAGGAATACACTGCAGCTCAGCCAGCTTGTAGGATTCTCTCTGATGCTAACAAGAGTGACTACAAACTAGTCTCTGCCACTGTCTGGTCCTAAGGTCTACTATATTTCTGGGTGTAACCTCCTTCTCCTTGCAATGAAGACCAGCTCTTCACTCATGTTCTACCCATCTGCACATAAAAATATTTACAGAGGCAGGCACCTTTAAATCAGTCTTTGTTTTTAAATTAGATGTGTGCTAGCTCCTCTACCTGGATCTACACAGGCTGAATGGGCTTTTATTAAAAATGTTTAAAATTACTTCTAGGCCCAGACCAAGGAGGAGTTTCAAGAGATCACATGTGAGAGCTATATGCAACTCAAAACTGAGATTTAAGGAGAAAGTGTCCATGGAAACTCTGGCTAATGCAAATTGTGGTTGCATATTTATTTTGTGTTTCTTGGAGGAAATGCATGTCATGTGCAGTTGACAATGACTTCCAGTCTCTTTTTGGGTTAAGTGTAAGATGTTAATTTTGAACTATAAAGCCCTTAATGGTTTGGGATCTGGCTATCTCAAACTGCATGTCTTTTTGTATCATGCCACTGGAATTACAATTAGCTAAGTCATTCAACGTCAGAACAGGTGGATTAGATGGAAGAAGGCTGGAGATATGGTATCTTCAGAGACTGGAATATATTACGCTTTTGGTCCAATTTAGCCCAAATTTGTTGACCTTTGGGACATATTAAAAGTCCTATCAGCTTTCCCATGTTTTCCAGGGGTTGTGAGATAGGGAAAATTTTATTTTAGTGGAAAGGAAAATCTTTATAAAGATATGGAATACACTTAAATTTTCTGCTCTTAGAGTGTCCAATAAATAAATCTCATACTCAACTATAATACCTCCATTTTGTAGTTATGTCAGTTCTGCCTTAAGACTTTTTATTTGGCGTTTTAAGAGACATGATCCCATATGTTGGATAATTCCCATTCTTGGCAATCTCAAGCAGTTGATGTAAATGTTACACGTGATACAGAAATGGGAAAAGGATTGTTAGAGACTTCTTTCACCTTTAGAGGCCTCTCACACTTTACTCTCGGCATATGTTAAGACCAACTAGGATTTCCAAATTCCGGATTCTTATGACTTAGCTAACATGCAGTTTTTAAGTTTAAAGCAATAGCCACTAAAATTGTATTTACATCATTAGCTGTAAAATAATGAGAACAGCAGCAACTAGATGATGCCTACAGTTGAAAGATGTCAGATTGACCTGTTTTACATATTCTTAAATTAAGTTTCAAGAATAAAATGTTATAGTCAAATAAGAACTTATTTATTAAAATAAATGCCCAAGGAGCCTAATTTACAAAAAGTCTGTGATTTGGCTATTAGAAGAGGTTTAACAAAATACATTGTGCAGCACTTTCACACAAATTGTGCCCTCAGTTACACCCTTACAACCTCATCAGCATCTACAGGGTAGTGGCATTGGCATAACTGAAAACAGTTTAGGGAACAGTGTTTGGACTGAATGCTAAGATTAATTTATTTTGAATGTAACGTAACTTTACCTAATTTAAAAAGTGTTGATTTCAAGAGTTCTACAAAGAGCGCAACTCACAAACTAAAGGAAAAAGAAGAGTCTGGATTTTCTCACCCTAAAATCCCACTGTAGGCATTCCACCGAAAGGTCTGCTCATGCTGAGTGACATTATGGAAAGGACAGAACTCATATTTATACCTAAAGAAACAAAATGTCAGATATTAAAAAATAAAATGAAGGCCATATCACTGTCTCCTAAAAATACAGTCAGGCACCTAAACCAGTTACTCACGTAGATTCCACAAAACTGAAACACTTGCCAGCAAGCCTAAAGAGATGAGCAGGACCTGAAAATAAAATGAAATGGCTTGCAAAAGAGATAGTGGGATGGTTAAATTTAAACAGTTATAATGATCATAGAATTGTATGTGTACATTTTGCAGATTTAACAATCTACAGAACATAAGGCAATCAGCATCCAAGAAACCTAAACTAAGGTACTTATTTTGCCCTCATTATCATAGTATCTTTGTGACTCAATCTTTAATGTATTTATTCTTCAAACACCCAGTGATGTAGGAAAGCACTGTTATCCCCATTTTAGAGACTGGGAATTGAGGCACATGGAAACCTCATACAGGAAAATTATTTTGACTAGGTTAGGTGCTATATAAGTGACAAGTACTAACTGGTAGCATCCGGGATGACAATAATTATCTGTGAAATTCAGAGAAGAAATTATTCTTCCATAAGGCAAAGAAGCATTTTCATGATTGGATTAAAGAACAGGGACTAATCATGTAGATATTATACTATGGCAAGTGCTTCTGCCGAAGTCTATCTTACTATTAGACAATTGCAATCAAAAATTACACACACACAGATTCTTTTAGAGATTATAGTCACAAAAATGATATTAACAACACATATAATAACTGACATTTGCACACACCTGAGATTGGGGAAGGTGCCCTCTTTGGAAGGAGCCTGTTTGTCTGAGGTAGGAATGGGTTGTTCAATCTTTTAAAAAAGAAAAAAAGACTAATTTAAAATGTTTTATTTTTCCATTTGCAGTGAGATTACATTAAAATACCTTTATCCAAGTATTTAATATGTCCCCTAGCATCCTAGTATCTGAGCATCTAAAGGACTGTCAGATTGAAAACAACCAAAACCATCACACTTGGATCCTAAATCCATATTTATATACCTGAATAATAATAGTCTGATTTTCAAAGGTCCTGAGGACTTATAGTTTTCATTGTTTTCAATGAGAGCCACATGTATGATCACATGAACCTCTTGTAGGGTCATGGTTACTTATTGTAACTGTGGTTCTTCTTCGAGTAGATGCAGCCTGCATGGTTCCACTTAGGTGACTCACAAGCAGCATGCACCCAAGGAGGCGGGGCTCAGAGTCTACCTAAATAAGGATTGCAGGACCACCTTACCAAAACTTGAATCTACTCTGGATGATAGGTAAAGGCGTAATGGTTCATAAATGTATGGAACAACCACATAGCAACCCTGTAAATGTCCAATATTGAGATGTCACCAAGGATCGCTATTGACATTGCTTGATCTCTTGTAGAATGAGCTCACACCCACTGAGGAGGTATAATCAAAGCTATTTCATATGCAGTCTTGATACAGCATGTTATCCATTTAGAAACCATCTGTGAAGAGACCAGTTCCCACTTCATGCCATCTACATACGACACAAGGAGATGAGGCAAGCATGACAGAGTTTAATCCTATTCCGATAAAAGGCTAGACATCATCTGACATCTAACCTATGTAGATGCTGTTTCTCCAGAGGTCAATGTGGCTTACGAAATAACACCACTAACTATACCACCTGGTTCAAATTAAACTGAGAAACTTTAGACAAAAATTTTGGGTGTGGTCATAAAGTCACTTTTTTCTTGGAGAACTGTGTATAAAGGGGCTTTGACATCAGTGCCTGGAACTCACAGACTCTCCTTGTAGATTATCACTACCAGGAATGCAGTCTTCTAACACAAAAGTTGAAATGGACAAGATGCCAGGGGCTCAAATGGAGATCCCATCAAAGTCACTAGGGCCATGTTAAGGTCCCACAGAGAAACTGGCTCTTGGACCAGATGATGGAGATGAAGAAGCCCTTCTAAGAATCTTGCTATCATGGCACTGGAGAAGACTGATCTTCCTTGAATGGGGGGATGAAATGCTGACATCGCTGCCAGATGTACTCTCAATGAGCTACACAGAAGGCCTGACAACCGAAGGTGCAGCAAGTACTCCAAGTTCTCCTGGATAGAAGCCAGCATTGGCTGAAGTCTGTGAGCCAATGACTGCACTGAAAATCACCTCCAGTTTGCCAGATATGCCATTCTGGTAGAGGGCTTTCTAATCTTGAGTAGGATCTGTTGAATAGCCACCAAAAAATGTTCTCTCTCATTCAGCCGTGAAGCAGCTGTGCTGTGACATGTAGGGAGGTGAGAGCCTGAAGTAGGGTGTGACTTCAATTCCATGTAAGTAGGTCAGGATGGAGAGAGGAAGGGGTACAGGAGGCTGAACTGACAGTGTAAGAAGGTCAGAGAACAAGCACTGCCTTGGCCACACCAGAGCAATGAGAATGAGTTTGGCACGATCCTCCTTCAGTTTGAGGATGACCTGTGGAATAATCAGGATTGAGGGGGGAAAGCACACAGGAGAGCTAACTGTCAGCTGAGATGAAAAGCGTCAGACTGGGAGTCCAGACAGAGGCTCCCTTGAGAACTGAACAGATGACACTTTGTGTCCCTTGTAGCAAATAGGTCAGAATACCCCAAGCTGCAAACATGACCCAAAGGCCTTTATCTTCAAGGACTACTCGTGACTATGGGAAAAATTCCTGCTGAGATGATTTGTGAGATGATTCTGGACCCCGGGCAAGTGATCAGATATGGGAGTAATACTCTCCTTGACATGGAATGTTCCCTCTTGCCTGTTCACATAATACAACATGGTGATATAGTTGGTAAGTATGTGACCACTGAGCCCAATACGATCCAGAAAAGCACAACATGCATTGTAGATGGCCCAAAGCTCCAACACATTGATATGCAGCGAGGCCCCTGCTCCAACCACACACCTTGAACTTTCATGAACCGCAGACGTGCTCCCCAACCATGAGGGAGGCACTGGTTGATTATGGCCAGACAAATGGAACACCCTGACAAACATTCTCTAGAAGTGTCCACTACCGCAAGGAGTCCAGGACTAACGGAGGGAGATGGATCAATTTGTCCAAGAGGTGAAGAGTCAAACAGTAAACTGTCCATAGCCATATTTGAAGGGAGTGAAGCCACAGCCTTGCAATCTATACCACTTGCATGAAAGTGGACATGTGGCCCAAGAGCCTCAGTCTGTCACCAAGGGCTGCAACTGCAGACTGAGGCAAAGGTAGCAAATCGCCTGAAAATGGTCAGTCAGCAGAGATGCTCTTGAACTCATAGAGTCTGTTACGGCCTCAATAAACTCAATTTTATGAGAGGGAACCAAAATTGACTTCTGGGTGGTTAGGGTGAGAGCCAAAGGGTTGAGCAAGCACAGTGCAGTGTAGATGTGAGAAAGGACCACCTCTCTGGACCTGCCCCTCAGTAATCAGTCATCCAAACACAGGGAGATGTGACCAAGACCATGCAATTGGTAAAAACCTGAGGGGCAGAAGAGGCGAAAGGGAAGTGTACTGAAAATGGCACTCTGTCATGATGAATCGAAGGAATTTCCTGTGGCTCAGAAAAATGCCCAAATAAAAGTAAGAGTCCTGAAAGTCCAGAGCAGCAAATCAGTTGTTTTGAGACAATGTGGGGAGAACAGTCAGAGTGACCATTCAGAACACTGTGTATCTGATACATTTGGTGAGGCTGTGAAAGTCGAGAATGGATCTTACCCCTACCTTGGATTTGGGCACCAAAAAGTACCTGGGCCTGGTGTTCCATTGGAACCTCCTCCACTGCTCCCAAAGCCAGTAGAGAGTAAACCTGCTTGAGGAGCAGTATCTTGTAAAAGAGGTTTCTGAAGCAAGAGGGCATCACCATAGAAATTCTTAAATTAAAGCTAACTAACATTAAATCTAACTAGCACTATACTAAGGGAACTAATTAACTATATACAATTTTAAAAGTCATTAAGAAATAAAAATTGTGAGGTTAGGAACCACACAGAGCTCTGACTCCAGCCCCAGGCAATAAGAAGAAACTGAAGGGGGTTGAAGCAGTACTGCCTCAGATAGCCAGGGGAGGGGCTATGAGCACAAGACACGCTCACACCTATGTAGAATATAAGGGCCAAACAGCCACTTCTTTGAGAGAACCTGGTTTACAGCGTTCTGCCCTCCTTTAGGAAAACTTTAGACATCTCAAGGAATGGACTCAATTTGTCTCATTACCCATTGGCACAGCGTCCATCTCACAGGTAATATCCCCATCCTCATTCCTTGAACGCAATGAATTACTTTCTGATCTAACCAGTGCTCAGCATTCTGGATTCAGATTTGCTTCTGATGAGATTTGGTTTTAATTCTTAAAGCAAGCTGCCTGAGCAACAGCATCACCTACACCTGCTATCTGAAAAACCCCTGGTGAAAGTACCTAGATCTGAACTTGTGATGTGGAGGCTGGCAGTTCTTTATGTGCCACTCACTTGACCACAGACAGCAGGGCTGTGATTAGATCCTCACAGCAAAAAAGTGTGTGATTTTACATCAAGATAATTACTTTTGTGTAAAATCCTTGTGGAGGCAAGGCACTATCGTTTTAACCTTGATGTAGCTAGTCAAGGTAAACCCCATATGAGGGAGCAGTTATTTCAAGTTGTTACACCAAGGTACCTTTGCCTCGTTTCCACTAGGAATCTACACTGAAAGAGCTCTCGATGTAAAAACTTTTTTTTTTCAGTTAAGACAAATTTGCTCAGGGTTCAAAACATGGGCCAAGAAGGTTTGCAGGAAGACGACGATTATCACTACCCAACTGTACAGCTATGGTATAAATAAATGTGCCCAGCGGCCACAAAGGGATAGCAAATTGCTGCTAGTAACAAGAGAAATTCAGCACGCGAAGCACCAGGGCCACGCACCCAAAGGTGTTCGGCTCTTCCACGATTTTCATCTTACCAGCTGACGTCAAGAGACCTACGAGAGAGAGGGGAGACGATCAGTGGTGGAAGAGCAGCGCAGGGAACGGGTGCGGGGCACAGGGGCTCGCTATGGGCGGGGAGGGGGCCGGGGCGCGCAGTTCCGCTCCCACTCCACAGAACCCACGTTCGTGGGTCCGTCCCGCCCTCTTGGCGCTCACCAGACCCCGCGTTCAGCAGCACCAGCAGCAGCGCCCAGGCCGCCATTGTTCCCGGAAGCGGAAACACGTCTCTCCTTCCGGTCCGCTCGGTCACGTCAGGCGGCGGCCGAGGGGCAGGCGCGTGCCAGCCATGAGCCCAAAAAAGCCGATTCGCCGCCCCGAGGGACGCTCCCGGCGCGCGCCCAAGTCCCTAGAGACCTTCGCTGCGGAGGCGCAGGCGGCGCTGGCAGGTGCCTGGACCCCGCGGTTCGCCCCGGGGCGGGCTCCCCCCTGCCCCCGTGGTAGGGGAGAAGGAGACCGCCTGGGGTAGAGGCCGCCGCCTAGCTCCGCCCCAGGGTGGGGAAGGGCGCACACCCAAACACCCTGTTCCTGGGGTGCAGGAGGTTGGGTTGGGGGAGGGGTGTCGGCTCTAGTCTGCCGCGCAGCTCCCTGCCCGTGTTCCCCACTGCTCAGGGAAGCAGCCAGCAAGTCCCTGTGGTCCCCGGAGGGGGGAGGGGCGCCTGCAGGCCCTATTGGCAGCAGTTCTAGCCAATGGGAGCTGCAGAGTCGGTGCTTGGAGCAGGCGCAGTGCATCAGGACCCCAGGGGTCCCAAGTTAAGTTAAACCCCATAGGAGGGTGCAGAGCTGGGACAGTCCCAGAGCTTGTCTTTGCTCTGCTGTGCCGCTGGACTTTTAGCAGCCTAAAATCCTCCAGTTTGGCTTCAGTAACCAACAGGAGATAGAGCTGGATTCCAGGAGATTCCCAGAGAAACGGGGAGTGTTGGCAACTCTAGCTGCTGCTAAGCCCCACCTGCCAACCAACCCCACCCCCACCCCAGCCCCGATAGCTTTTGGGCTTCCAAGGAGAAGGCTGACTCTGCTCTGTGTTTGCAGCCTGTATTCAGCAGGATGGCACTGGAGAGTGGGATGCTGCAGAGGTGAGATTCCCATGCCCTCTTGCTATGTGGGAGCTGGGACACTGTGATCCTAAGAAATGTACAGGGAGGAAATTGGCTCGCAAAGGCCTGCTCCGAAACTTGCGTCTCAATCAGAGATTCCCAGGACTCATCCTCAGTCCTATGGCAACTCAGTATGTCTCTGCAGCTGACAAGTAGGTTCTGTCTGAATTACAATCCTAGACTGTTATTTCTTAGGTACGAATCCACTGTCACATGCTTATTTACTTTTTGCTGTATTATGAGTTTCCATAGAGAGATACTGGTGTATATTCTGTGTCGATGTTGACAAATATACTTTTAGCTGATTTAAGGAAGGCATTTCATTATTTGATTGTCAACAAAAATGGTGACAAGGGGGTATCTTGTCTTACCTGTTCTGTTAATATAGTTAAATATGCATGGAAAGTAGGTTGCTTTCTTTAACAGGCCCAAGGATTATGCAGAGATGCTGGTAGAGGGTGAGATGTGCAGCTTTTGATATTTTAAAAAAAATCAAAATATTTGATACAGTAAAGTGTGGTTGACATTATGAGGTCCCACAACTAGTGTTTCCTAGTGATTCCATATCTAAGATGCCCAGTTCATGGTGGCTTTTTTTTTTTTTTTTTTTTTTTTTAACTGCCAACTATGAAATTCAGGCTTCAAATTTCAGAAAGTCATGGAATCATAGGACTGGAAGGGACCTCGAGAGCTCATGTAATCCAGTCCCTTGCATAAATTTCAAGACCAGAAGGGACCATTATGATCATCTAGTCTAAAACAGACCATAGAACTTCCCCAAAGTAATTTCTAGAGTAGATGTTTTAGAATATCAAATCTTGATTTAAAAACTGTCAGTGAGGGAGAATCCACCACAATCCTTGGTAAACTGTTCCAGTGGTAAAAATTTATGCCTTATTTCCAGTCTGAATTTGATTAGCTTCATCTTTCATCTGCTGGATTGTTATACTTGCCTCTGCTAGATGGAAGAGCGTATTTATTAATATTTGTTCCCTCTGTAGGTACTTAGTGCTGTAGGTGATCAAGTCACCCCTTAACTTTCTCTTTGTTAAGCTGAATATATCAAGCTCCTTGAGTCTATTAATCATTCTTGTGGCTCCTGTCTCACCCCTCTCCAATTTATCAACATCCTTCTTGAATTATGTACATGAGAACTGCATACAGTATTTCAGTAATGGTTACAGCAGTGCCAAAGAAAGAGGTTAATAAACATCTCTACTCCTACTTGAGATCCCCTTGTTTATGTATCCAAGGATTGCATTAGTCTTTTTGGCCACAGCACTGCAGTGGGAGCTCATGGTTAGCTAATTTTCCACCACCAACCCTAAATCTTTTCCAGAGTCACTGCTTCCCAGGATAGAGTCCCCCATCCTGGAAGTAAGGCTTATGTTATCAATTTCTAGATGTTACATAGTTTGCATGTACCCATTTTTCCAAACGATCCAGATTGTCCTGTATCAGTGACTTGCCCTTTTCAATATTTACAACTCCTCCAAATTTTGTATAATCTGTAAACTTAATCATTAATAAAAATATTACATAGTGAAGGCCAAAAAATTGATCCTCAAGGGACCTCCATAGCAGCCCACCCACTCGATGATTCACCCTTTACAATTATCTTGAGACCTGTTAGTTACCCAGTTTTAATCCATTTAATCCGTACCATGTTAATTTTACACCTTTTTAGACTTTTAATCAAAATGCCGTGCAGTACCAAGTTAAGTACTTTACAGAATGCTAAGTATAGTACAACACCTGCACTACCTTTATCAGCCAAACTTCTAATCTCATCAAAAGGTTATGAAAATTAGTTTGACAGGATCTATTTTTCATAAACCCATATTGAGTAGCATTAATTCTATTAACCTCTTTTAATTCTTTAGTAATTGAGTCCCATATCAGCTGCTCCATTATATTGCCTGGGATCAAAGTCCAATTGAAACCCTATTTGCCCCTTTTTAATATTGGCACCATATTAACTTTTTTCCAGTCTTTTGAAACTTCCCCAATGTTCTAAGATGCATTGAAAATCAATATTAGTGGTACAGAGAGATCCTTATCAGTTCTTTTTTAAAACTCTTGGGTGCTGATTTAAAAATATCTAACTTTGATAGCTGCTGTTTCATGTTTTCCTGAGATACTAATGGAATGGAATGAGACTTGTCATATATTATCTGACTACATCATCTGTTTTTCCAAAATACAGAACAAATATTCACTGAACACTTCTTCGTTTATGCATTAGTATTGATAATTCTGACATTTTCATCTAGTAATGGTCCAGTACCATTTTTAAGACTCTTTTATTTCCTAATAATTAAACGTATTTTCCTGAACTGTGCTAATCATAGATTTCTCCTTGTGTCCCTTTGCTTCGCTGGTCAGTTTTCTATAGTTCCTACCTTCTGATTTATATTCACTATCAACTGCCCCTTTCTTCAATTTTTTTTTTAATAGCTGCCTTAATTTTCACTCAAAACCAGATTGTTTTTTAATCTATACAACTTTTTTCTTTGGTTGTGGCTTTTGCGGCATCTGGTAAGGTGTTCTTAAACAATTCCCAATTGTCGTTCACATTTTTCTGATTAAATTCCTCTTCCCAACTGATTTGGCTCAATTGTTTTCAGCTTTGTGAAATTGTCCCTTTTAAAGGATCAGTTATATATAGCACTGGTTTGGACTTTACTCTGCTTGCACATTGTGATTGTCATGATCACTTGTACCTAAATTACCATTAATTTTTAGTTCTGTGATATTTTTTTTGCTTTATCTGTGAAGGTGTGTTCCCTGAATCAAGTAAGAAAATAATGAAATTCCTGCTAACTAGAGCACTTATTCCGAGGACACTTGACATTGTAGAACTGATGGTAGCTTGTGAAGCTTGAAAAATGTCCATTCTTTCATAATGAAAAGATGGGTTTGTCGTGAAGGCACAAGCACCAAGAAGAGCTGAATTCTCTGTTCCTAGCTCTGCCATATACTTGGAGTGTTTTGGCAAGTCAGTTAACACATGCATGGAAAATTGCTTGTTTGCACTTTTTGGGGAGGTAGTTCCTGTATACAGTACCAGCCTTAATCCAAAGAATTTAACATTTTAAATTAGATATTAGATGCCCAACTACAATAAAGTTTGTTTTTCAGACAGGTTGTAGCTCAGAATGGAGTTGCAGTCATAGATTGCTCGTGGGCCAAGTTGGAAGAAACACCATTTAGTAAAATGAGGGGAAGCTGTCTCCGACTGTTGCCTTACTTGGTGGCAGCAAATCCTGTAAACTACGGCCGGCCGTGCAAGCTGTCCTGCGTGGAAGCTTTAGCTGCTACTTTCTGTATTGTTGGTAAGACTATAATGTGGAGCTAATGTGAAAAAAAATCAGGCCTGTGTGTTCGTTATTGTAGTTTTCTTTGAAGTGATTTTTGATCAACATCTTGTTCAGTGGACAGATGTAGAGAATGTTTTGCTCAAGGTCTGTATCGGTCATATCGAACCAATGTCTTGAGCATCCACCCCTGCACTATTAAGCACTAAATAAATACAGAAAGTCTTGGAGTGGTCCATTCTGGATTCCGCTCTTCGCTTCTAGGTTTGACAGCTTTGTATACCATTATTAGTATCCACACCTGTAATGCTTTGTCTTTGGTTACTTCACTTCTGTTGTGCTCTGAATACAGTTACTCAGGCTTAGTCTTATCTTCTCCAGTAGGGCATTCTGCAGACCATCAGTGAGACTACCCTGTCTTTAACTATGGAAGGCTTCTCTCTCCGCTAGAGGGAGTAGACTTGTTTCAGGAGATCATAAAACAGAGCTGGTTTAAGAAAAGCGTCAATATTTCCTAATGAAGTTACAACAGAACCCCATTTATCCAAGCCTCCATTATCTGGCTCTCTGTATTAACCAAACCAGGGCTGACAGCCCAAGTGGTGAGGCTCAGGTTCCAGTTGAAGCCAGAGCTGACAGCGGGAGCTCTGCCAGCTGTAGCTAAAGCGCTGAGCCTATTCTCCACATTATCCTAATTTTTGATTCTCTGATTTGGCTCTGCTCCCAATTAGATTGGAATTCCGCTGTACTGAAAACCTTCACTGGTTGGTTCTGAAAAATTTAAACCAGCTCTTGTTGTGTTGGAATGGGGGTCTTGGCTGCAGCTGGGCCTGAATTCATTGTGGACCTTGAAGATTAAAATTAGGGCCTCAAATTAGCACTAATGAGAGTGTAGGCATGTGTGGCCTTTCCTTGCTGTCTGTCTCTGAGGGAGGTCATGCCCCTGGAATAACAGTGTAAGACAAGGGGGAAGTTAGCAGTCTCAGGGCTCGATCCCTCCAGCGGGGTAAAGCAGTGAGTGGTCCAGAGGCCCACGCCGCAGGGCAGGGCACCACAGAGTCTGAAGCCCAACCTTCAGGTAGAATAAAGCCAGGTATAATTTGGGAATGCAGGTCTCTGGAAGGGTGGGGTACCAAGCACAGTTTAGGGCTCCAACCCTCCAGAAGGGCAGACCAATGAATAATCTGTGCACCCTAGCCCACAAGCAGGGCAGGGTACCAGCCGTCTAGGGCTCCAGCCCTCAGGAAAGGGTAAAACCCAACATAGTTGGGGAGACCCAGGCAGATGGTAGACTCCCATAGGCCTCCTGGCCAAAGATGGGGTGGCAGAGGGTAGGGAGACGCGGGTCCACCCGACTCCACCACATCCTAGCCTAGGGCCCTAACAATGGCAGAGGGTCTGCCACTGAGTCAGCAGGGATCGAGCCGCAACGTGCTGAACCAGTCTCAGGCAGTGACCCAACCACACCATGTTCAGCTGTCCCTGGGCCACTTCCTACCCTTCCCTTGGGGTGTACCTGGATTGTCCTGTCTCCCTGGGTACATTGCAAGCAGTGATCCCAGCTTCTCCTCAGCATTGGCCATGTCTGGTAACTTGGAGTTTGGATGAGTCCTTGGGCCAGTGGAAGTCCTCAGCTGGCTCTGACTCCAGCAGCAGGATGGAAGCATTTGCCTCCCTCAGTGGCTTCCACCCAACTGAGGTTCAGGGCCTACCTTTTAGAGTTCCTGCTCCTGCCCACCCCTCTGATTCTGGCATGTCAGGCATGGCTTTCCTGACTTTGCCCACTGGGGGCATCTGGCTCTCCCTCACCCTCAATCTGAGGGAGGCCATGCCTCTTTGCTACAGAGAGCCAGTGGGCAGCTTTGATGTGTTCATTGTATTTTCCTGCTAAGGCGCTGGTCACTTCATGCTGCACAGACTGGATTTTCCATGTTGCCAGCATTTTTAGCCCCATATACAGTAAATTAAAAGGCCCACCGTGGAGTTAACATGTCATTTGCTGTGGCCAGATCCTCTTTCCAAAAGAAGAGGTGCAGTATCCTGGCAAGCTAGAGGTAGAAGATGCTTACTATTATTGCTAGATATTAAGGGAAGTCTACTAATAACCAGAGGAGATTTGTACCTCCTTAACAAGTGGGTGGCAGATGCTCTGATAGTGAGTGCCACATCTTGGCTGCTCCTTAATGTTTCCATTTCCTATAAGCAATACATCAGTCTTGAATGAGTTCAGTATGAGCCAGCTACATCATCATCTTCCTGTTAATCTCTAGCAGGTGTTGGGACATGTCTGGGAAGAGCTTTGGTGCATCTGCTGGGGAGGAGATAGAGCTGCTGGTCATCACATATTGTCAGCAGAGCCTGTGGTGTGTCTCAGCCTCTCAGGGTGGTCAGGAACAGTTGTCCATTGCCACTCCCTGAGTCCTGGTAGAGAAGGAAGATTGAAACTATCATAGACCTGCACTTTCCACTCTGAGGGCTTGGAAGTGGGGAGTGACAATAGACTCTGGTTGATTATTAATTGATGCATAGAGATCTACCTTTTGTTTACACAGTACTGTACAACATTATATTTTATATTTCTACATTCAGGAGGCTGATTAACTAGAACACAGTGGATTTCTCCTAGATTCCCTTGAGAGCCTCAAGTTAAGTCTCCTGCCTCCAGACCTAGATTCCACAGCATTAAAGGATGCTGACAAATGTCTCATGTATCACTGTTGTAGTGACAGATGCTATGCATGGAACTTATGCTGATTGGATATCAAGGCAGCTGTAAGCTTTTTTTGTTACAAGACCCATGTTTGAAGAGAAGCTGGTCATATTTCTTTTCTATTTTAGGGTTCTCTGATCTAGCCACCATTCTTCTGAGAAAGTTTAAATGGGGAAAAGTGTTTCTTGAATTGAACAAAAATCTCTTGGAGAAATACGCAGCTTGCCCTTGCCAGGAGGAGGTGCTGAGAGTTGAACAGGAATTTTTAGCAAGTGCACAAGAAAGAGAAACTGAAGATACAGGTAAAAGCCTCCCATTGAGTGACCTTTCCATGTGGTTTCCTGACTATTCCAAATGCTCTGTTGCTAAAGACGAAAAAAGTCTCAGGCATTATATAGGCATTAATTTACCAACAGAATGGCTTCCCTGATTAATTTTATAAAGGATGTTTTCAGGCAATTAAGGAAGAAAGAAGGTAAATAGCTCACTTATTACATTCACAAGTGCTGAATTGGGAAGTTTGAACATTGAGGACTGATAAATAAGAAGACCAAGAGGGGTGAAATATTGGTACAAATAAAAACTAGATTCATATTGCAGACTTTTAGTTGTATTGTGGCAGTGCCTAAAGGTCCCAGCCAGGTGCGGGGCCTCAATTTTGTGGGCATTATACAGACAGAATGGAAGATTGAAAGTCCCTGCCTGAAATTCTATCTAAAAATCCAGATAGATGTAGTCAGACAAAAGTAACATACTAAAAGTATTGTACAATTCTTCCCAGTTTCCATATCGCATAACTGCTGCCAATTTCCTGTGTTCAGGCTCCTTCAGTGGTTTTTCAGCACGCATCTTCTGTCTCTCCCCTTTTCTCCTCCCCTCCCCACCGCACCATGGGAAAGCACTTCACTTCAATGCAGGAGGCACACAAAAAAATCCCAGCACAAACTGCCCAAGTGTGTGTGAATGCTGCAGTTCTTAGCCACTGTTGCTTCCCCTCCCTGGTCTGCGTGGATAAGTCCCATGCCCCTCCCTAGGCTAACCATGTCCTGGCAGTTCACATGGCCCAAGCCTGCAACCATGGTGTCCTGCCTTTGCCATTAACTTCTCCCCGCAAAGGTGAGAGGTGGTGAATGCATCTCATCCACATTCTAAGTGGGAGGGCAGACAGCCCCTGGTGTCTTGGCTAAGGGGATGAAATTTGAGCGAAATCTTAAGCTGAATAACAGACATCTTCTTGTCACTGGAATATGTTAGCTTACAGAACAGAATAGTTTCCTTTGGGAAGTGGAAACCCAGTTACTCGAAACATTTGGAAAAAGAATCCCTAAACTCACCAGAATCAGAGAGGAAGCCGTGTTAGTCTGGATCCGCAGAAGCGACAAAGACTAACAAAAGTCTTTAAGGTGCCACAGGGACTCTTTCTCGCTGCTTAAACTCACCAGAGTAGATTCTAAGGAACAAGCCTATTCTGGTCTTTCAGAAAGGCAGGAGGACTAGATGGCCTATGTCACAGTTACAGGGCTAGCTGCACTTCTGTCTCATTTCTGGTCCTGAGTACAGCTTTGGGTGTCAGGCTTTGTGCCTTTACCACTTTTGAGATGGAATTCTGCAATACTCCCCCTCTTTGACTGGGCCCAGGTCTACTTAAACCAGCGGTTCTCAAACTTGTTGAGACTGCGACCCTTTTTTGCTTCCCCCTGTGCCACCGCGGACCCTCGTATGGCCGCCGAAAAGCCGCCGAATGCATTACTTCTGCATTCGGCAGCTTTTCGGTGGACATGCCAAGCGCTCAGTAGGTCCGCCGAAAAGCCACCAAATGTGGAAGTAATGCATTCGGCGGCTTTTCAGCAGCGCCGGAAGCTCACGACCCCACTGGGAGCTCTCAGCAACCCCCGGAAGGGTCGCAACCCCCAGTTTGAGAACCCCTGACTTAGACTCTTAACCTTTTGGAAACTCACTGATTTCCAGATGGAGGTTAGCTCATTTCTGGTGAGTCTTGGGTGGATTTCTGGCCCACTGTGAGGTGAGGCCAAGTTCAGACTCATTTACTCAAAATCATCTTCCCTCCTGTCAGGAGCCCCTCCCCAACACTTTTATCAAGAGCTGTTTATGGTTTGTAGAGGCTGTGTATGTATACTCACCCGTATACAGGAAGACTTAATATAAGCTTCCCCTCTACTTACTACAATCAACCTTAAAGCTCCCTGGGAAATGCATACTTTATTGCACTGTAAAGAAGTCAGTTTTACTTCAACATCTCAATTTTTCTCAAGCCAGAAATGACACATTCCACAGCTTGACTAAAGGCAATTTATTGTGAACGTTTCTTAAAGTATCTCCTTACACTTAGGTTATGGATTCACCCATTAGTGAGGCGGAGCTTAGGACCAAAATTTTCTAGTCATTTTAAGTGCTTCAATTTTTTGGGCACTCAGTTGCAGATGCCTTAAAGAGAAAGGGGCTTGGTTTTCAAAGTGTCAAAATGAGCAGCGATGCTTCACTGGAACTTCCTCATATATAGCCATTTTCTTCTCTGAGTGAAGCAAGAATCGTAAACTTAACACTTACCAGATGTAATGTTTTTTTTCAGATCCATTTGATGTTGACTCAGGAAAAGAATTTTCAAATCTTAACAGACCAAGCAGCTCCATAGGGTAATTACTTTCAGTTCTCAGTCTCCTTTCAGAAAGTTCTTTTGCTTTTATACCTCTGAAAAAAAACTTCTTATTTTCAGAATGGCACAACGTGATGAAGAATCTGGTGAAGAGGATGGCAGTGACAGTGATGATGCTATAACAGAAGATGACAGTGAAAAACTTACTGCACAAACAGCCAATAAAACAGTTATTTGGAAGGGAGTTAAAAAAAGACTAAGAGATTAAAGAATTTATAAACGTGAGTTTTGAAAACTTGTATAAAGATACCCTGCATATAATTGAAAGGAAAATTTAAAAAAATGTTGTCTAGACTTTTTCCATAAACAGTGAAATGACTTGGGCTGCACTCCTGCAACTGGGTTTTTGTAAGTAGCGTGACCAGATGTCCTGATTTTATAGGGACAGTCCCAATTTTGGGAGCTTTTTCTTATATAGGCACCAATTACCCCCCACCCTCTGTCCTGATTTTTTACACTTGCTATCTGGTCACCCTATGTGTAGAGGACCACTGTGCTTAGTCCATTGACTTCAGCAGGACAACAAGGAGGCACAGGTGTCTGCCTGCATCTCTTTCTACCTGAAGCCTTCATGTCAAGATTTATCTGCACATTAGTTCATGGCAAGCTGGGTTATAAATCTACCATTCAATAGTCTGCTGCAGCTTAACTGTCCCATGTGCATACTGCTGATCCACATTAACAGTTCCCCTTTGAAAGGGGACTAAACTAAACTGCATTAGTGAACTGTTAATACACATCAGCAGTGTGTACAGCAACAGTTTTTACCGCAAGCAGGTCTGTTGTGCACAGCGTATAGAATATAAGTAGGTCTAAAAGTGAATTGATAACAGAGAGCTGGTTTCACTTCTCGGAGGTGATAGAGCAGAGGGGAGAAGTCCCAAGTATTTGGTAATTAAAGACTTGGTCTAGACAGATTTTGGGAGACTCGGACCGAAAACCCTGTTGAGGTCATTTTGCAAGAAGCAACTAAGCTGCTGGAAGCCAGGTTGAGATTCTTATGTGTGTATGCTGTCTACTGTGTCAGGGTTTTGAGCCATAGTGGCATAGAATTGAGGTACCCAGGGTTACAAGGCATGCAGTGACAGAATCTCAAAAATATCAGTGGCCCAAGGAGGAACAAAGGAACAGAAAAGAAAACTGGGTCCAACTATAGCTTCTCTGCTCTTTAAAGCAGGATGGCTTCCAGGGATTTCTTTTCTGTAAACAGTAGTGCTTCGTAGCTGATACAGAGCTTGCTGAAAAAGCATAATTTACTTTATTGCCTGCTGCGCTAGTCCCTCCTGGACTCTGGTACTATTTTACCCTGTGGTGCTTCCTCTGTAGTACCTCCAGGCTCTGGGTTCTCTCCCAGGGGCACCCGAACCCTCTATCCCCACATTGCCTTAGTGGCTACTGCCAGTCATCATTTAGCCCCTGCTCACTGGGGCAGACTGCAGTCTCTAATGGTCACACATCATCAGCAAGGGGCTAGGGCCTGCTGCCGCTGCCTATTCCCAGGCTCCACCTCTGCAGCCCCAGTACCTTTTGACCTTAAACAAGGCCTGCAGCCTTGGTGTTTACCAGGTTGGAGCACCCCCAACTCCCTTTACCCTTCCCCAGCACTGCTTCATTCAACCTGTACCCTGAGATTGCTGGCAGCCAGATCCTTCTCTCTCTAAAGAGAGAGAAAGAGGGAGACTGTTCTAGCTTCTAGCCCACAGCCCTGTTATAAGGCCAGCTGTGGCTGCTTCCCCAATCAGCCTTTCCCAGCCACAGCCCTCTGCAGGACTGCTTTTAACCCCTACTTTCCCAGGAGTGGGGCAGGAGAACCACTACACACCCTCCCCCTTAAGACCACATGCGGGTGAGGGTCTCTCTATTGTCTCAGCTTCCCATGTAGCTGGGCCGACAGGAGGGCGCGCTCTTACTGCAGGCTCTCCATTCTCTGGAGCAGCCTGCTCCCCTCCTCTAGCATATGAATCACCACTGTAGCCTGCTCAACTCCTGCGTCGGTTCCCAGGTTTAGCTGGAGCCTCTCTGCCCCAGACAATCCCCTTTCTAGGGGCTGGTCCTAACCACCCTTTCCTTTGGGGCAGTTTGAGACCCAGCCTGCTCCTTCAGTCTCTCCCTCGTTCTCTGGGAGCAAGGCTGTCTTACCTGGCCCTCCCTGTGGCACAGGAAGCACATCCAGTGCATTCCTTTGGCCACTTCAGGGCTAGCCTGGACCCAGTGAGTCCCCTGAGGGCACAGCCTCGTCATGTGCCCCAGTTTCCTGCAGGCCCAATGTGTTTGTGCTCCCCCTGTTGACCTTACCGGGGGGTTGCATTTTCTGGGTGGGACCTCCTTGCTCCATCCCAGTAGGAGCACTCCCATCTAACATCTCCCTGTTGCCCACAGGTGAAACAGTTTTTAGGCCCCAGCACCAACCTCCTGCCTTTGATGCCTGGCCTCCCATGAGGGCCAGGTGCCCTTTCTCACAGCAGCTGACGTAGTCCCACTTGCTGCTCGGTGAGCCAGGCCACACAGGCTCTCTAATAATAGTCCATCTGTCCCTGGTGTCTCAAGTTTCGCCAGACAATAGTTCCACAGTCTTTGCCTTGCCCCTTGTACCAGTGGCGGAACATCTATGCCCGCGTTTTCCACCACATGTAGTGATGCGATGCCTTACGGGCGTGGGACCTCCTGCTGGTTGTTCAGAGAATTCATGCTCCAGCCCGCAGAGCACCTGCTGGCCGGTGTCCCACCTGCCTTTGGGCCCCAGTGTCCCTCCTGGACCCCAGTGCCCTTTCACATTGGGGTTCTGCCTCCAGCAGTACCCCTTCACTCTGGGTCTCTCTCCTAGGGGAACCCAACAACCTAATCCCACCTTGCCTCAGTGGCTACTGCCAGTCATCATCTAGCCCCCCCCACCCCCATCCCCCCTGCAAAAAAGTGCTAACGGGGACAAACCGCAGTTTGTAATGCCCACTCATCATTGGCAAGGGATTAGCCCCTGCTGCCTTTGCCTAGCCTCAAGCTGCCCCTCTGCAGCCCCAGTACCTTTTGGCCTTACCCAAGGCCTGCAGCCTAGAGGTTTTCCAGGCTGGAGTGCCCTTTGCCCTAGGACTGCTCAGCATCCCTATGCTCCCAGGCAACCAGACCCTTCTCTCTCCACTGCTAGAAATCAGCGGGGTAGGCGACATGGGTATTCACTC
The DNA here is from genome assembly GCA_007922305.1 of Dermatemys mawii. Taxonomy (NCBI): domain Eukaryota; kingdom Metazoa; phylum Chordata; order Testudines; family Dermatemydidae; genus Dermatemys; species Dermatemys mawii. The sequence continues at coordinate 162,712 of ML677381.1, forward strand.
ATGAAAGCGTATGCTTTACTACATCTGTTAGTCTATAAGACGCCACAGGACTGGTGCCACTGCTAGAGAGAGTCCTTCAGCTTCTAGCCCACAGCCCTCTTATAGGACCAGCTGTGGCTGCTTCCCCACTCTGCTTTGATTGGCACTCCATAGGTCTTTGCTGATTGGCTGCTGGTCTGCGCAGCCTCTCTAGCCTGGTCTAGCCCTTTGTCTCACGGAGTGGGGCAGCTGCCCCACTACAGCCATGTATTAGGTTTGTATGCTGAACAGGGCCCTTTTGGTACTATGGCTATGCATTCTGAATGCATCTCAGTCTCCCTCGAGGCTTTGCATTGCTGTGCGCTGTTGAGGAAGGGACGAGGTGACTAGTTACCCTCATGAGACAATAGACCTCCCGGGCTGGAAGGTTCACACCTGGCAAGCAACAGACAAGAGAAAAGAGAGTTGTTTGCACACACACAGACACAGACACAGACACACACAGACACCCACACCCACACCCACACCCACCCACACCCACACCCACACCCCCACACCCACCCACCCACCCACACCCACACCCACACCCCCACACACCCACACCCCCTGCAGCGAAGCATAGAGTAAAGGCTGTGCATTGGTGAACAGCAGCAAAAGGGGGTCAGGTGGCTGGATTGAGCACACAGGAACATGGGGCTATGACCTGGTGCAGCCAGAAAGCAAAAATGGTTCCCATGGCTCCAAGGGCGGGGGGGTCTGACTTTACCCAGTCTGAAACTATGTGGATCTAAGGCCTTCAGATTCTTTATTGCAGGTGACTAATAAAATGTTTTGTTTTTGGAAAGGCTGCTTGGTGTTGTTGCAACTAATGAGAACATTTCACCAGCCTGAAGAGGAACAAGCTGCCTATAGGTATCTGGTGCGGCTGAATTCAGTGCAGGACGCCGGAGGGAGGCGGGGGAGGGAGAGAGAGAGAGAGAGAGAGAAATGGACATTTGGGCACCAGTGATCCACATCTATATTGTGGCGTCTATGGGGCTGCCTCTGTGGAACCGGTAGATCTTTAGGGTCCAGCATGCTAAAAGTGTCACTCCCAAGGACGTGGCTACAGGCTAGGGCATAGACCAGGCCCTACGAATCTGTGACACGGTGGACTAAGAACGGGCCTACTGGGCCGGACCAAAGGGCCAGCTAACCCTCGTGGCCTGTCTTCCTACAATAGCCTGTGCCAGGTGCCCCAGAGGGCCTGAACAGAAGGTAATCAGCAAGTAATCCATGCCCAGTTGCTCAGTTTCTGGCAAACAGAGGCTAAGGACCCCATCCCTGCCCATCCTGGCTAATAGCCACTGATGGCCCTGCCCACCATAAAGTTATATAGTTCTTTTTTGAACCCTGTTATGGTTTTGGCCTTCACCACATCCTCTAGCAAGGAGTTCTGCAGGTTGACTGTGCAGTGTGTGAAGAAAGCGTTCCTTTTATTTATTTTAAACCTGTTACCTATTTCATTTGGTGAACAGCCCTAGTTCTTGTGTTATGAGAAATAGTAAACACTTCCTTATCTACTTTCTCTACGCCAGTCATGATTTAGGTCTATAAAAATCATCTCTCTCCTTTGCCGTCTCTTTTCTAAGCTGAGAAGTCCCAGTTGTATTAATCTCTCCTCATATGGCAGCTGTTCCCGACCCCTAGTCATTTTTGTTGCCCTTTTTCAATTCCAGTATATCTTTTTTTTGAGATGGGACAACCACATCTGCACATAGTATGCAAGATGTGGATGTACTAAGGATTTATAGAGAGGCAACATGATATTTTTTTTTCTCTCTCCCTTTCAAATAGTCCCAGCCTTCTGTTAGCCTTTTTAACTACCGCTGCACATTGAGTGGCTGTTTTCGGAGAACTAACTACAGTGACGCCAAGATCACTGTCTGGCATGGTAACAGCTAATTTATACCTCCATCATTTTACATGTATAGTTGGGATTATGCTTTCCAATGTGCATTACTTTACATTTATCAACATTAAATTTAATCTGCCATTTTTGTTGCCCAGTTACCCAGTTTTGAGAGATCTTTTTGTAGCTCTTTGCTATCTAATAATTTGCATCATCTGCAAATTTTGCCACCTCACTGTTTACCCCTTTTTCTAGCTCATTTATCAACATGTCGAATAGGACTGAGCCCAGTACAGACCTGTGGGAGAGACCACTATTTACCTCTCTCCATTCTGAAAACTGACCATGTGTGCTCACCCTTTTGTTTCCTAGCTTTTAACCAGCTACTGATTCAGCTACTGCAAATCTAAGTACACTATAGCCCCTTGGCCCACATGTTTGTTGAGCTTCTCAAAGAATTTTAAGGCATGATTTCCCTTTACTAGAACCATGTTGACTCTGTCTCAGCAAATTGTGTGTCTGACATTTCTTGTTCTGTATTATAGTTTCAACCAGTTTGCCTACTACTGAAATCAGGCTTACAGGCCTGTAATTGCAGGATCACTTCTGGAGCCCTTTTTTAAAAATTGGCATCATATTGGCTATCCTCCAGTTATCTGGTACAGAAGCTGATTTAAATGATAGATTATAGCAGGGGGTCGGCAACCTTTCAGAAGTCTTCATTTAGTCACTTAAAGTTTTGTGTGCCAGTAATATAGTTTAATGGTTGTTTTTTTTTAAGATGGTCTCTCTCTCTAAGTCTATATAATATGTAATTAAACTAGTGTTGTATGTAAAATTGACAAGGTTTTCAAAATGTTTAAGAAGCTTCATTTAAAATTAAAATATTGATCTTACACTGCCGGCCCGCTCAGCCTGCTGCCAGTCTGGGGTTCCATTCACCAAGGCCAGCAACAGGCTGAGCAAGGCCTGCGGCTGGGACCCGGGCTGGCAGCCAGAACCCCAGAGCGCAGCAGGCTGTGCAGGGCCGGCGGCGTAAGCGCAGCATTTTAATTTAATTTTAAATGAAGCTTCTTAAACATTTTGAAAACCTTGTCAATTTTACGTACAACACTAGTTTAGTTTATAATATAGAGACAACTCCTCTCTCGCAAGGGCCATCAGCTGATTGGCCCGCAGGGAGGGAGGGCGAGGAGGAGGAGGGGCAGAAACCCAGCATGCTGCGGGAAGAGGAAAGGGAGCTTATCCTGCAGCAGCAGCTGGCAGGAACAAGCTTCTGCTCCCCCTCCCCATCCCCTGCCCCCATAGGCAGGGGCAGGCGGAGGGTAGAGAAGAGCAGGCCAGGCAGGATTTTTTAATAGCACACTGCTGCCTGCCAGCACCCTGGCAGGCAGCAGCATGCTATTAAAAGTCCGCTCACATGCCGTCTCTGGCACACATGCCATAGGTTGCCAACCCCTGGGTTACAGACTGCAGTTAGTAGTTCTGCAATTTCATAGTTGAGTTCATCCAAGAATTCTTGGTTGAATACCATCTGGTCTTGGTAACTTAGTGCTGTTTAATTTATCAAGTTGTTCCAAAATCTCCTCTAATACCCCTTAATCTGGGACAGTTCCTCAGATCTGTCACCTAAAAAGAATGACTCAGGTTTAGGAATCTCCCTCACATCCTTAGCCATGAAGACCACTGCAAAGAATTCATTTAGTTTCTCTGCAATGGCATTATCCTAACTTTGTGGTACTAGATATTATTGAATACAAGCAGTATTTGTTATAACTGGCCACCATCAACTTTGGAAACATGGTAATGATAAATTATATTTCTGCTAGACATCATTCAGTGTAAGTTTTCATTAAAATGGTCCAGGTGGCGATGCTGTGGCAGATTTCTGTTACCAATTTGCCTGGGACTCAGTTGATCAGGCTAAGACCACAGGATTGTAGGGGTGGAAATGAAGAGAACACACCATGTGATTGAATTTTAGAGTTTTATTAAGAAAATAAAAAGACAGTGGTGAGTGCGGCAACTGCTTCCGCATCACTCAAAGGAAGAAAAAAGTGTTAGTGCTCAAACCCTGACCCCTTTTCATACTCACAGACATGCAGCCCCCGGACTGGCCAGGTCTGGGGGATAAGAAGGATGGACGGGAGGTTATCCTGTGCACAGGTTGTCCAGAAATTCACAGCCAGAATAGATATCCAACTTGCTTCCGTTCTTAGGAGGGTTTTTATGCCCTGGGGTCTCTTGGGGGCGTCCCTTTCAGAGACTTTTGCTTGGTATTCCAGTCGAGACCAGCTGCCTGTGGCTTCTTCAGCTTCCTCAAAACATGCCGGCTCCAGGGTTGTGAAGGAAGACTGTTAAGGCTCACTGGGCAGCCAACCTTTAATCTCAGTCCTGCAACTTGTTTTGCCTTTGTTTTGCATTTATCTATATTTTTCACAGCCAGAGCAGTTTTTTGGTGCTTGGCATGGTCTGAGTCTATTCTTGACCTTAAACGCAGAGCAGCTTTCTCTAGGCCAAGCTGACTTTTCAAATTAACCTATTCCTTTCCCTCCTCAGCCTCCTGAGACCAGCAAAGGAACCTTTCATTCCACACTCATACCTTTAACCCTTCCCAGAACACTGTGCAATGCCTGCAACTGCATAAGCAACATACAGTACTTATCTGCTTCCCCAGGAGACTTGAGGAAAGGGGGGCGATTGGGGGTGTGACAATGCCAAAGCAAAGAAAACCCTGAAATTGTGCCCAGCTGGAGATGGATTGCAGTGCGAGCCTACCAAGTACCTTGCTGTACATTCATTCAGAGCCAGGAGACACAAGGAAGGTAGGGTGACTAAAAGCCTTGAACATGTTTAGGGAAAGTAATGGAGAGTGGGAGTGTGTGCATACATCGTCTCTGCAAGGCAGGGAACAGGATGTGGGAGAAATTGCTTTAGCCTTCAAAGAGAACACACTGCTTAAAGTTGTCTGTTGGTGTTTTGAGACCAGTAATAAACATGAATTCCTCAACTGTTTACACACAATCATAGCTGTTTAGCACATTAAAGCTAGAGTAGAATACTGAACCAGAGCAAGAAAGATCTAGTGTAAAAGGATGTTTGATATCCTGAAAAGCTGTATTTAATCACTTCCTTAAACAGTCTACTTTTAACATATTCCATAGGTAAAGGTATTTGGGGGTAGGGAAAGACTCTTCTGGACATTGCAGTCAATACTTTACTGTAAAGACATACTTAATGCCTTCAGACCATATCAAGGCTTTTGCTGCTTTTATGTGAAGTTAATGTAGTCTGACATCAATCCCCTGCCCTTTTAACTTATAATGTTGCATGTGCTGTCCTCTCCACTGAGTCATAAAACAAATATATCCCCCAGTGCTACATTCTGCTCTCATTAAAGAGAAAGGATGCTGCCTTAAGTTCTGGCTGCTGTTCTCTCCGAGTTTAATGAAAGAAAAATTAGGACTTGCTTCACAAGAAACCCAACCTCTGTGGAAACTCTGCTACAAAGGGACTGTTGTATTTGTCTCCTGGGTATGGTAAGTAGACCCCCTACGAGTTTAAATTAACAGACTGCTCCACTCAGTGTGATCATAACTGGTTTTATATTTTATTAAAAGTAAAATACAAGTATAAAAACATGCATGTTACACGTTGTGGTGGACTGATATATTTACATTATATAAGTTTTTTTAAACAGCTGTTTCACTGAAATCACATCCCTTATTAGCAAAAGTGTAAACCAGAGAAAATAAAATTTCATTATTGAATCAGAGTAGAGGGACCTGAAACCACAACTTTGGCTATCCAGTCTGATGCTCTATATAAATATATTCAGTGTTCTTGAATCTCTGCAAAGATGATCATGTCTTAATCACCTTTTCAATTGCTGAAGGCTCTTCTGCTTTTCAGATGCCATAATGCATTAGTTAAAATACACTAAGTACTTTCCTAGTACAACTCCTTGCTTAACGTTGTAGTTATGTTTCTGAAAAATGTGACAAAGCAAAATTATGTTAAGTGAATTAATGTAAACGGGGGGGTTTGAGGTTCCAGGGAAATTTTTTTTCACCAGACAAAAGACTATTTTAAAATTATATATATATATATATATATATATATATATATATATATATATATATTATGCACACATTCATACAGGATACATTTAAAACAAATTTAATAATATACACAGCAATGACAACTGTTGAACTTGGTTGAGGTGGTGCAGTCAGAGGGTGGGATATTTGCCAGGGAATGCCTTATTGCTAAATGATGAACTAGCACTCGGCTGAGCCCTCCAGGGTTAACGCATTCTTCTTAATGTAGACTCACACTCTGCAAGTCAGCATGAATGGAGGGAGAGGAGACAGCATGGCAGACACATACACCCTCTGTGTGTGAGAGATGCATATTGCCCCTTTGAGTATGCTGACCCCACTCTAAGTACACTGCCTTATTAAGATCAGTAAATTGAGACAGCAGCTGCTGCCAGCAAGCTCCCTCCCTCCTGAGCCCTGTCATGTACCATCTGTTCACCACACCCCACCCCACCCTGCTCTATGGAGATGAGGTAAGGGGGATAGCCTGACATTAGCTTTTCTTCCCCCAGCCTGCACAGCAAGCAGGAGGCTCCCAGGAGCAGCTCCAAGGTGGGGCAGGAGCAGCACATGACAGTGGGGGGAAGGACAGCTGAACTGCCTAGCAATTGATAGCCTGCTGTGCAGCTGTGGCACAGGGAACTTAGGGGAGTGGGGACCTGATGTTGTCCACCCCTGGTTCCAAGCCCCCACCAGCTAGCTCCAATGGGCTACTCTTCCTGCAAGCAGTGGACAAAGCAGGCTGCTGTCAAACCACCTAATAAGGGAGCATTGCATACAACTTTAAACAAGCATGTTCTCTAATTGATCAGCAACGTAACGACAAAACAATGTTAACCGGGACAACTCTAAGTAAGGAGTTATAGTATCACTTTTCCTTGAAAGCATTTAATTTTAATTGCCACAGGGATTGTAGGCAATTATAGTTGGGAGAAGAGTTGGCTATTAAGATGGTCAACATTAAGGCTGAGAATCCCTGGTAAGCAAAATAAATCTACCTGAACATAAGCCACACTAGATGGCTCTGCAGTGAGTTGAATATTCCATCTGAATGTCTCACTGATGACTGTAGAAAATCAAAATATCCATTGAGTAAAATGCCAATCTGACATCATAGTTTTGTCTTAGCTCCTGAGATCATCTGTGTGGGTCACAATGTGTTGTACAGAGCACCACCACTTCCTCTTCAGAAATGCAAACCAGGACAATCTCATTATGTAAAACAAACAGGATATATATACACAATGTTAAACTATAAAAGTAGAACTATTAAGCACTGTAATGATAGGAAAAAACAATTTTCAGGAGAAAAAAAGGAATATTCTTCCTTGTGAAATTCAGGGCTCTCTCCTCTCTTCTCATAGGAGATATAAAAGGTTACTTTTATCAACAAAAAGGCCCAGATCATAGCTGTACCATATGACTAGACTAGGAGAGCTAATATAACTCCCATTTTTTTAAAAAGTGTCTAGAGGTAATCTTCACAATCAGTACCAGGCAAACTGATTGAAACTATAGTAAATAAACACAATTATCATACACATAGAGGACCATATTTTGAGGAAGAGTCAACCCTGCTATTGTAAAGAGAAATCATGCCTCACCAATCTATAAAAATTCTTTGAGGTCAACAAACATGGTCAAGGATGATCCAGTGTACTTGGACTTTCAGAAATCTTTTGACAAGCTCTGTCAGCAAAGGCTCTTAAGCAAAATAAGCAGTCATGGGAGAGGAAGGAAGAGCCTCTCATGGATTAGTAATTAACTGACAGGAAATAAATGGTAGAAATAAATGGTCAGTTTTCATGTTGGAGAGGTAAACAGTGGTATTCTCCATGGATCTCTGCTGTTAAAACTATTCATAAATGAGCTGGGAAAAGATGTGAACAGTGAGTTGGCAAAGGCTGCAGAGGAATAACATTACTCGAGAGTTAAGTCCAAAACAGACTGCGAAGAGTTACAAAGGAATCTCATGTGACTGGGCAACAAAATGGCAGATGAAATTCAATGTCAATAAATGCAAGATAATGCACATTGGAAACCATAATCCCAACTATACATATAAAATGATGGGGTCTAAATTAGCTGTTATCACTCAAGAAAGATTGTGGCATCCGTTCTCTGACAACATCTACTTAACGTGCTGAGGCAGTCAAAAAAGCTAACAATGTTAGGAACCATTGGAAAAGGGATGGATAATAAGACAACAAATATCACAATGCCACTATATAAATCAATGGTATTCTTACACCTTGAATACTATATGCAATTCTGATCATCTAAAAAAATATATTAGAATAGAAAATGGTACAGAAAAGAGCAGTAATAGTCACTAGGGATATGGAACAGTTTCCATTTGAGGAGAGCTTAAAAAGACTGGGACTGTTCAACTTGGAAAAGAGACTAGTAAGAGCGGGATAGGATAGATATCTATAAAATCATGAAGAATGTGGAGAAAAAACGTTACTTGCCCCTTCTGATAACACAAAAAGGGAGTCATCCAATTAAATTTGTAGGCAGCAGGTTTAAAACAAAAGGAAGTACTTCTGCATACAAAACACAGTCAATCTGTGGAACTCATTTTCAGGGAACACTGAACTGGGTTAAAAAAATTAGACAAGTTCTTGGAGGACAGGTCCATCAGTGGCTATTAGCCAAGATGGTCAGGGATGCAGCCACATGCTCTGGGGTGCCCCTAACCCCAGGCTGCCAGATTATTTTTGCTGTTTTGTTCATTCCCTCTGAAGCATCTGGCACTGGCCAGTGTCAGTAGACAGGATACTGGATTAGAAAGACCATTGGCCTGCTGCAGTATGGCCATTCTTATGTGCCTGTGGCTGCATTGATTGCCACAGCTCAGAGAAGAGGCAAAAGGTGCTTTAAGATGCATTTCCATTCTCCTGATCATAGGTCCGTTGTGGTTATCTAGAATTTCATCTAGTTGTTTTTAGACCAAATTCTATGGATGAGGCAAGATTTTGAATTTACAGAGAATTCTTCATCAGGTCTGGGAAATGTTCTCAGAGTGGCACAAATAAACACAAGGTGGACCAAATTGTTTAGCATAAGCAGTTAACAGATGTGTCAACAATCCATTCAGTCATGAGAGGGGGAACTCTGCTTCAAAGAACTCTTTCACAACAATAATAAGACCACTCACAGTTACCACGTTCCCACTGACAGTCATAAGAAAAAGGTATGATGACTAGACACCCCACAGCAGTTGAAACAATGATCTTGGTCATTACATTGACAGCTTGAGGGAAAAAAGGACCATGAAATATCCACCTGAATACATTCCCTAAATTCCAATCACCACATAGTAATCACACCAACAAAACGAGGCATCATCATTGTCCTCAACCACGATTAATACATTAATGAGGCCAACTGACCTCTCTCTTATACCACCTACTATAAAGAATTCAAAGACAACTGCGCAGACCTAGTGGCCTAATAGAGAAGGCATCAGCCTCTGGAGCTGGGGATTGTGAGTTCGAAGTCCCACCTGGGTTGAGCATCTCTCATTTTGACCCTTTTGGTCCATTCTACCTCTATGACTTTATAAGATCCCACACCACAATTTGCAAAGTTCAAATTTTTGCAACCAAGGCGGCATGGAAAGCATCACTGACTCTTTAAACACATACAAATGCCAGTGTTTACTACGTAGACAAGAAAAGTTACATTTGAAAGTGTTACATAAAAATTTTGAACAAGGCATTGTAAGATGTTAGTTCTCCTTTATTGGGGTAGGTAGCAGAGCAGTACCATGAGAGGAGGAGAACAGAAAAAAGGCAGAATTGAGACCTTTAAAAGTTTTGGCCCAAGCGAGAGGGCATAGGGGTGTCATTTCAGCTCCCCACCTCAAGTGCCAAAAAACTGTGGGCCACCCTGGATGTTACATTTCAGAGTTGTGGGGGGGTGGAGGGAAGGGACTTGCATATTTGAATTCCTTCCTTCATATGGGTTAACTGTGGCCTTTTACATTTTATAGACAAGAACTTTGCCGTTTCCCTAAACATTACATACACTTACTTTCATAAGGCACTTTTTTTAAAGCAAAATAATTTTAAATATTTAAATACTACAGATTACATGCACTCCTGGTTAGATAACATCTTACATCGTTTACAGTTCACCCTTCTTTGGGGTGTGGATGTCACGCATCCTAGTATTTGCCTGGGGTTCAAAAAGTTTTGATTTGTGAACCACTCACTCTAAACTGGTTACCCTACAATATCTGATCCCAAAGATGAAAATCAAATATGCTTCTTGGCACTGACCTATTGATAAATTTGTAGCCTAGTCACAATATTGTCCAATCAGCATCAATGTAAATAATCAGCAGCTTTGGTAATGGCGAATGTGCTAGTCAGAGTTGACTTTTCTTAAAAGATCCGAGAAATGATTTAGATTAACCAAGTCTGCGTGACTATCATTCAGGAGTAAAGAGAGTTAGAGAAGGGTCATTTCTACAATAGGAAGGGTATGGGGGAAAAGGGGGATGGAGAAGGCTACCAATGAAACAGGCATACAATATTAGAAGCCTTTATAAAAAGGAAGCGTCATTGAATTTTGCTTTCTGGAGACTATATTTAACTGGAAGACTTTTCTCCTTTAAGTAATTTCAATGAAGATAATGAAACAAAAACCTTTATATAAACAGTTTATTTACTCTAAACAGCAACACAGACAAAACGCCATATAAACACAAAAGGAAGTGATGCAGAATCAAGATGCTGGCTGACTTTGGATCTCTGAGGCTCTTAAGCAATAACAACCTAGTTTCTGAAAGATAGAAAAAAAATTAAGGGGAGGGAAGGGGGTGGAGGGTATGATTTTTTCATACAGCCAGCTAGAGTCTAAATATAGTTCTAAACATTTTAAAGCATGCCTGCATCAGATAGCAAAGTAACTAGAGATACTAGTGAATTTATAGAAGTATAAAAGTTTATAATTTTACAGCAGTTGAAATACTGACATCAATATTAAAATAAAAGCAAGTTTTACATAACAATCAAAAATACAAAAGACTGAAGGAAGAGACCCTGTATGAAAAAACTGGGGGCAATTCAGCGAATTCAGAACTGTATACAAGTGGCGAATATGGAAAATGGCACACATACGACCCCCTCCCCTAAGTGAATATTAATTGTACATAGCAACATTAGATTTTGCAAAAATTTTGTAAACAAGTTCTTGCCAAACCAATCCCTTCCTTTTTAAGATGCTGTATGACAGGTGCTTATGATGGCGCAAACTTCTTGGCTTGTGCTCGAACCCTCTTTTCATATTCCACTCTGTTTTGGCTGGATATAAAAAAATAAAGGTCATTAGACATTTCACATATCAATTATGTCAAGCCGCACAGTGAATACTATTTAAGTAGGTCTCATCCATATGAGAGTCAAATTATTCCTTAAGGCAAGAGAGATTAGGCAGAAATGAAGTATTTTACATACTCGTGATAGCAGGAAAACCCACAACTGAACTGTCTGAAGGGTAAACAGAAAAAAAGTCTTGGCTATACCAACAGTTCACTGCTCATTCAATTAAATGAGAGGGTCATTTGCACTGCAGAACACATTTTGTTTGGAAATAAATGACTAGCCTAAACAGGTTGGTAGTCCGGGTAAGACAGAGTGAGCTAACATCTGTCCAGTAGGGCTTGCTGCAGGAAATAGGAAGAAAATTGTCTCTCAGAAGCAAAAGCATTCTGAGGAAGGAAACAAGACATTTACAGAGTTACTCGGTTACATTTGCCAGAGTAGATGTCTGTGCAAATACCAGGACATTTCTACTATTTCATTAAGTGCTCTTCATATACCAACATATTTATACAGAAGGTAGGTAAGGCAGTATCATGTTACCTCACTCACCCATGACTCTAATATTGTGGGATCAACCGGTTACCACTACATTACACTGCATACTAAAATAATGTCATTTCTTCTGAAGTTTCTCTTACACATGATATATCACCACAGAACACAATCTCACTGATGTTTTGGAAAATTACAGAGTTTCTCCTCACGGTCTCACAGCCCTTTCTTCTGACTCAAAGTCAGGCAAGAGAAAATACTGGCCTTAGAAGGCTTTGTATAGATGTGCAATTTAACTTACTTTCCTATATCTAAAAGGAAGAAAAGGAGAATATAATTCTAGGAACTGGTACTTTACAACACGGCTACTAGTGTAGTACAACAGGCCAGCAGTGAAAGAACACAGTACAGCAGAAATCTAAACAAAGCACTGGCATGTGAAGGAAATTTATTCTTGAACAGGGACATTTAATAGTTCATATAAAAAAAAGCACCTGTTTACAAAGCACCATGTCTTCCCATGCATTTGGGTACCAGATCGAGTTGCAACCGCGTGTAACCTTTTGTTCTGCTGACAGTTTCTCTCACCACCAATTATTCATTAAGAGTAGCCTACAGACCTGGAAAATTGGTGTCTGGTGCAACAGACACATCACAAGTCTATTTATTTGGATGATTTTTTGTGTGTGGGGGGGAGGAGTGGACTGGGCTCTAGTTTGTAAATACAGACTCTTACGTGTATCTTAGCTGTTCTTAGATTCCTGTTACATAAAATTCCTCCAGATGTAGAAGTTCAAGTGAAAGACTTGTAACCTGCGTGACCTTGATTTTAAACCTAAATTAAGATAAAACTTTATTTCTGTGTGTGCATGAGACAGATCACACAATTCAGCATTATTGGCAGTCCCTGCTCTGGAGAGGGCTAGTACTGGAATAAGTGTAGGAGTGTTCAGTTGAAACACCTTAGCTAAGCTGCAAGAGAAGCTGACACTCCACCAGCTGCAGGCCTGTTATAAACCAGTTCTGTATAAGAATCCTTTCTTACGAGTGTGAAATTTGCCTACAATTAAAGATTGAGTCATTTTCCTAAGAACTAGAGCATACACAGATGGCTTTAACTCTTTAGTGTTTCCAATGCACCCATAACTTGATGTCTAGTTATGAGTGATCAGGCATAAAATACCAACCAACAATGTGTTCTCTTGCTGCTTTATTTCAGAGACTCCAAACAAAGGAACCTAGTCTAACAAGGTTTGGTTTTCCTTCTGTGGTGGCACATTCGTAATTTTTCTTCAAGTTTATTCCTTTAAAACATTAAGTCCACAGGACTGGAAGGACATTTAGATCATGTCCAGTCCTTTACTACAGCAGAAAACCAGGTAATATAATTATCAGGCTGCATGTTAAATCCAGTTACGTTTCTTGACCTCACTATTCCTATTAGGAGGCTGTTACGGACCCTCACTCCTCTGATTATTAGAAATCTCCTAATTTCCAGACTAAATTTAGTCATGGCCAGTTTATATCCATCTGTTCTTGTACCAACACTGTCCTTTTGTTTCAACAGCTCTTCTCCCTTCCTGGTGTTTACCCCCACCCCCCATGTATTTATAGAGAGAGATCAATCAAATCCCCCCTCAGCCTTCATTTTGATAGGCTGAACAAGCCAAGCTCTTTTAGTCTACTATTATAAAACAGGCTAGCCATTTCCCTGACCATCAGCCCATCTCATAACCTGTTCTGGTTTGAAATAATCTTTCTTGAACACAGGTGATCAAAATTATACAGAGTATTCCAGATGAGGTTTTGCCAATGCCTTGAACAATGGCATTAATACTTCCCTATGAGTTTCTAGAGTGTCTTTCACATCATATTGGTGGCTCACAGTTATCCTGTGATCAACTAACACACGCAAAGGCTCTCCTTTTATTGTTTACATTATGCCTCTTCTCCTGTGATGCAACCTAGTGAGGTTTTTGTCAGTACAAGTATTTTAACATGGAATTGTGAGTTCATCCTCCAACCAGACACAGATAGAAATTCCATTACAACTAGTCAGAAGTAATTGTGTGTTTTTAGTACTGCTTGAGGTCAGCTTCTTCTTTTTCTTTTGAGAGAGAGTTCATTCAATATAGGTAACGAGGATGTTCGAGCAAATGAGCTTAAAAATCCTCCAAACTAATTTTCAGATTTTAATTTAAAGCTCCCATTTACACTTCTCTCATATCTAATCTTTACTACTGAAACTTTGATCCCATGAAGCCCATTCAAGACTCTGCTGCCAAAGTAATTTTCCTTTAAGGTCCTCTTCTCCCCCTCCCTTCCCCCCTTCAGTCCTTCCAAGAGCTCCACTTTTAACCAATTCATAGATTCTAAAGCCATAGGAACCATGGTGATCCTCTAGTCTGACTTCCTGTATATTACAGGCCAGAGAACTTCTCCAAATCTTTTAGAAAAAACATCCAATCTTGATTTAAAAATGGTCAATGATGGAGAATCCACCAAGATACTTGGTAAATTGTTCCAGTGGTTATTTACTCTCACTGTTAAAAATGTACACCTTATTTACCGTCTGAATTTGTCTAGCTTTAATTCTGGCCATTGGATCATGTATTATTCTCTGCTAGATTGAAGAGATTTATTAAATACTTCTTCAACCTTGTAGGTATAGACTAATGAAGTCACCCCTTAACCTCCTCTGTTAAACTAAATAGATTGAACTCCTTGAGTCTACCAGTAAGGCATGTTATCTAATCCTTTAATCATTTTTGTGGCCCTTCGCTGAACCCTCTCCAATTTATCAACATCCTTCCTGAATTGCGAGACCTCAGAACTGGACACGGCTCCAGCAGTTGCACCAATGCCAATACAGAGGTAAGATAACCTTTCTGTTCCTACTCGAAAACCCTCTGTTTATGCATCCCAGGATCGCATTAAGCTCTTTTAGCCACACTGAGAGCTCATGTACAGCTGATGAACTACTATGACCTCAAAATCTTTTTCAGAGTCCCTGCTTCTCAGGATTAAGAAAGGAATAGATAAGAGAAAATATTATTGCCTCTATATAAATCCATGGTATGCCCATATCTTGAATACTGCATGCAGATGTGATCACCATCCCAAGAAAGTTATATTGGAATTGGAAAAGGTTCTGAAAAGGGCAAAAAAATGATTAGGGGTATAGAACAGCTTCTGTATGAGGGGAGATTAATAAGAGTGGGACTTTTCATTTGGAAAAGAGACTATGAGGGGGTGAGATGACAGAGGTCTATAAAATCATGACTGGTGTGGAGAAAGTAAATAAGGAAGTGTTATTTACTTCTAGCACACAAGAACTATGAGTCACCAAATAAAATTTATAGGCAGCAGATTTAAAAAAAAAAAAAAAAAAAAAACACAAAAAAAGGAAGTATTTCTTCACCTAATGCACAGTCAACCTGTGGAATTCTTTGCCAGAGGATGCTGTGAAGGCCAAGACTATAACAGGATTCAAAAAAGAACTAGATAAATTCATGGAGAATAGGTCCATCAGTGGCTATTAGCCAGGATGGGCGTCCCTAGCCTCTGTTTGCCAGAAGCTAGGAAAGGGAGACAGCGGATGGATCACTTGATGATCACCTGTTCTGATCATTCCCTATGGGGCACCTGGCATTGGCCACTGTCAGAAGACAGAAGTGACGAAGAGTCCTGTGGCACCTTAAAGACTAACTAAAGTTTTAGAGCATAAGCTTTCATGGGCTAATACCTACTTCGTCAGATGCAAGTGGGTTGCATCTGACGAAGTGAGTATTAGCCCACGAAAGCTTATGCTCTAAAACTTTAGTTAGTCTTTAAGGTGCCACAGGACTCTGTCACTTCTGCAATTCCAGACTAACACAGCTACCCCTCTGATTCTTGACAGAAGACAGAATACTAGGCTAGATGGACCTTTGGTCTGACCTGGTCTGACCATTCTTATGTTGATCTATTTGCCATAAATTATATTACCCTCCTTTAATTCTTTATTAAACAAGTCCTTGTATCAGCTGCTCTATCATCTTGCCCAGGACAGAGGTCAGTGACAGCTCGATGGGCTGACCTGGGAAACTATTTACCCTTTTTAAAGATAGGCACATTAATTTTCTTCAATTTTTCTGGAACTTCTCCAATACTGGGAGGGCAGGGGGGAGAATGAACATTAACAGTCCACAAAACACTTCAACCTTTTAAAACTATCTGAACCTGCTGATTTAAAAATGTCAGACTTTCTTCCCTTTACAACATCCCCCAGAGATATTAGTGGAAAGGAAAGAGTTATCACTTTGGGGTGTGGGAAAACATGTCTCATCCTAAATACAGAACAGAAACATTTACTGAACACTTCTGTCTTTTCTGCATTACTATGGTTAATTCTTCCAGTTCCATCTACTAATGGACCAATACCATTTTGTTAGTATTCTTTTTATTCCTAATACTCTATGTTTAAAAAATATATATATTGTCCCTAACACTGCTGGCTATAGATTCCTCCTTGTGTCTATTGACTTTCCCTATAAATATTCTGCAATTCCCACTTCTGATTTACAGTCATTACTAACAACTTCTCCTTTATTCCATTTGTTATATATTTTTTTCAGTTGCCTTTAATTCCCCTCTAAACCAGGTTGTTTTTTTAAACTAGTACAGTCTTCTTCCTCAATTGTGCGATTGGGGCTTTTTGGTTATCTAAGAAGGTTTTCTTAAATGATACCCAATTATCATTCACTTTTTTTTTTTTTTATTAAATTCTTCCTCCCCACTGCTTCGGTTCATAATTGCTTTCAGCTTTGTAAAATTGGCCCTATTAAATCACTAAGTAGATATACTACTGGTCTGGACTGTATTCTGCTTGGAGATTATAAATGTGATCAAGCCATGGGCACTTGTACCAAACCCACCATTAACTTTTAGTTCTGTGACCAGTTCTTTATCTGTTAGGACAAAATCTAACATACAACTCCTCTACATTGGCTACAACACTTTTTGAGTTAGGAAACAACTAAAATGTTTAGAAATTGCAAGGATGTTTTTGTCCTGGCAGCACAAGACCTCCAGCATGTGTGTCTCAAACTCAGTCCTCCATGATCTCTGTTTCCCCCCTACACGTATAGATAGTAATGATGCAGTTATTCTGTTCCCTAGTGTGATATAGTGGTCTGTAGCAGGCATCAGCTGGTACCCCATCTTGTGCTTTTTCTGTAAGGACATTGATCCATAAGCATTCAAGATACTTTTTTTTTTTTTTTGCTAAGTTAATGACAAACAAATAATGCCACTCCTCTTCCCCTTTTACCTATTTGATCCTTCCTAAATAGGTTATAGAATTGATTTTAACATAATTGTGTGAATTA
Organism: Dermatemys mawii; assembly: GCA_007922305.1. NCBI lineage: Eukaryota > Metazoa > Chordata > Testudines > Dermatemydidae > Dermatemys > Dermatemys mawii. The sequence goes on from ML677381.1 coordinate 179,876, forward strand.
TCCCACCAGATTTCTATAATACCACTCCTCAAATTTACGTTAATAAAGGAGCAATTCAGTTTCTTCTGGTTTGTTACCTAGGCTCTTAACATTAGCATATAGGCAATTAAATAATTTCTTCCCCTCATGTCCTTCGGTTCCTTGATTCATTTTGTTCTCAACATCTCAATTTTTTGCCACTTAAGTGCTCATCTCCTCCCTCTTTCCACTGTCTCCTTTTGCTATTAGTTTAGCCCCATCCTGACTATTCTAGCTAGCCTGTCCCCAAGGAGATTGGTCCCTCTTCTACTGAGGTGGAAGCCTTCCAAGCGACACAGCCTCCTCCTCACATAGAAGGTGGAACAATGTTCTGCAAAGAAAGCCCTTCATCCTGCACCTCTTACCTAGCCAGCAATTCACTTTAAGAATCTTATGCCTTCTTTCTTTGCTTATGGGACAAGAAGGATCTCAGAGAAGATTGCTTGAACAATCAGAGATGTTCTTTCTTACCTTTAAGCTTTCAAAGCTTAGCCCTACACCACTTATCAAATTGATAACATCATTAGATCCAATGCCATTTCATTCTGCCAAAGTTCCCAGCTGTTATCACCCATAAGCCCAATATAATCTCCATACTCTTTCCTGTGCTGCCCCATATAGACTGCACAAACTCCCCCAAAATAGCTATAAACCCACTACTTTAAGACCAAAATGGCTACAGAACCTCTCAGTTCATTACAGTTAGGAATGTAATGAGGAATGATTGTGCATGTAGCTAATGTACAGGACCCGTTAACTCGTTCTTCCTCTCCCTTGCCTCTACACGTTAATTTCACCCAGCTGTTGTGTCTTGTTAACCTAGGATTGTAAACTCTTTAGGTATCCATACAAGACAATGGGATTTTAGATTCCTCATTAGGGCCTCTATATGCTATTGTACTAACTTGCCTTGCTATCCCTGGACCGTCAAGCTTAATGATGAAGTTAGTTAGCTGTTTTGTTGAGGTTACAGCATAAAACTAAACATCTCTACATAAAGCAGAGCCAGAAATTATTTTCTAGAAACTGTTTACCCGTCTCACTGTCTATCACACAAATGGAGACCCAGTGTTTACAAGCAGCTATAAGCTAGTCAATGTGTTTTTTAAAAAAAAACCCAACAACTAACCAGTAAATTGTGTAAGCCTCTGCTTGCGCTGGGTCTTGAATATTTGGTTCATTTAGAAGTTCTTGTATTCCTAACAAGATCTGTATAAGAAAACATAGAAAAAATAATGTATGTAAATATTACTATGAAACATATACAATTCAGAACTTCTATAAATAAAAAGTAGAATCGTGCACAAGACATTTCAGACTCACACATGAGATAAGCTGACAAAGCAAGCAAAGTTTTAACAGAAGAATGTTATGACCTGTTTAATTGTGATTGCTGGCCTCCAATCCTTATCCTCCTCTAAGATGGAGAGGCACACTGTGCCTGAAGGATACACATTTGGGTGGAATAATGGTGGTTCAAATTTACCTAAGGAAGAAAAGAATTCTTTATGTGCAAATCTAAGATTTTGGACCAAGTTTCATTAAATCAAAACATTAAAAAAGTTGACTTCTAGTAAAGCTGGCCATTTCCCTTACACCACAAGGCAACCAATCTCCCATTGTCATAGTCCCATCCAGAAAATCCATGAAGTTTTTCTGCCGTGCAGTTACCTTTAGTTCTCCCTCCTTCATTGAGTCTACTTGTATCTCCATGCCAGATCTCAGTCACATTACTAAACAACAAAATTAGTCCAGGCCAAAATATGTTCTGAATGAACATTACTACCTATTATCCATGCTAAGATAGGAGGATTTCATTAATGCTGAATGGCACTAAATGCAGTGAAAATGTACAGGGGATTATTTATTACTTAAAAGAACTCTGTACAGAGCAGCTCACCCAAACCTTTACCGCTTCCTTCCAGAGTTCAGACCCCACCACTGCTATGAAATACAGTGGACTGAAAGAGTATCCTGGATATTTAATACATAACATTCTTTACATGTTTAAATTTCTGTATTAACAGTCAGTGGATATTAATATTCATGGTCACTAATATGATAAGGAGCACAACAAACATCTAGCTTTGAAAAACAGTTCCCAAAACAAGCACTGCCACAAGCAACAGCTTACACCAGAGTACAGTTTCTCTTGCTATTTCACCAAGCTCTATTCAGAGTAGTTTTGTGATGGTCTGGGCCCAAAATGTAATAGTACTTATATCAACACTCCACACTCCTTCATAAAATAATGAAGCAGATCCCCTCAGATGACCACATCTATACATTTTCGCCACCTATTTCCCAACCCCTTTTTTTGCAAGTGTTACATTAAAGAGACATTTATAATACCTTTAAAAAGTCTCCTTGCCAAGAGTTTGTCTACTTTAAGTTTCCATCATTTTTTTTTCTGATTTTGCTTTATCTTTATGTACAAGACCAATAACTGTATTTAGAACACAATACTTAATTTTAAATTAAGCTTAAACTGTATTTAAGTCAGGACATTTCTATTTCATTTAGTTTATACAATCAATTTTGTCCCAAAATTCAATTGTGTTTCTTTAATACCTCTGTTGTTTTTGTAAGGACTTAAAAGACAAGTGGCAGAAGACTGATTCTGTAGCAAGACAGTTTCAGAGATATTCCCTATCTATAAAATGAGGAATTCCATTAATACTGGCAGAATCTTTCAAGCCAGCTGATATTCCTCCAAATGCCTGCTGTATATTTTTGGAAGTGAAAAGGTAGACTTATGTCACTAGCATTAAACTGGAGATCAACTGAAAAGAGAGCCTAAAAACATCAGCTAAATTTCCAAGGTCCTGAAAAAACAGGCCAGAAATCTTTAGATAGCATATTGTTCTCTCTCAGGGAGCATCCCATTCAATTCATTATCCCAACTATACCTATAAAATGATGGGGTCCAAATTAGCTGTTACCAGTCACAAAAAAGATCTTAGAATCATCGTGAATATTTCTCTGAAAACATCTGTTCACTGTGCAGTAGCAGTCAAAAAAGCTAACAGAATGTTGGTAACCATTAGGAAAGGGATAGATAAGACAGAAAATATCAATGCCTCTATACAAGTCCATGGCATGCCTACACTTGGAATACTGCATACACTTCTGATCGCCCATCTCAAAAAAGAGATATTAGAATTCCAAAGAACAGAGAATGTCGACAAAAAACTATTAGGGTTATGGAACAACTTCCATATAAGGAGAGATTAAAAAGACTAGGACTGATCATCTCAGGAAAGAGACGATGGGAGTTTATAATAGAGGTCTATAAAAATCACGAATGGTGTGGAAGAAGTGAATATGAAGTGTTATTTATTCTTTCACAGAACACAAAAACCAGGAGTCACCCAATGAAATTAAGAGGCACCATGTTTAAAACATAATGAAGCATTTCTTCATGCAACACCTAGTCAACCTGTGGCACTCATTGCCGGGGATGTGGTGAAGGCCAAATGCATAACTGGATTCCATAGGGAACTGGACAAGTTCATGGAGAATAGGCCAATCAATGGCTACTAGCCAAGAAGGTCAGGATACAATCTCACGCTCTGGATGTCCCTACACCTCTGACTGCTAGAAGCTGGGATAGGGCAATTATCAAGTGATCCAGTTCTGTTAATTTCTCCTGAAGTATCTGGTACCAGCCACTGCCGGAAGACAGGATGTTGGGCTAGATCAGTGTTTCCCAAACTGGGTATGTGAACTCCTGGAGATTCGTGAAATGTTACAGGGGGTTCCTGGGAAAAAATTCCCTAATGGCGGACAAAGCTGTCCCTAGTAATCCCAGGCAGCACGGGGCCAGCAGCCCAGAGCCTTTGGACTTCCAAGAGCTAAGCAGATCAAAGCAAGCATATCTTTCACATTGAGAAGATTTCAACTTCAAGACTCCTTATAAGAAATGGAAAGGGAGGTGGATATTTTTTGCTCATTTTAAAATTAAATAGGCAGCTAGTATTGTTTTAAAAATTATGAAGAACAAGTTTAAGCTTTGTTATAACATGCACTGTTTGCCTGGACTGCTCAAGACCTGAATGTTTGTGTAGGAGGAACTCTGAGTTGGCTTCTTAAATATCTTCATGCTGTTTCACATCGGATACTCCTTGATGAAACAAAGGAGCCTTGTCCTATAATAATTCAAAGTGACACAAGCTATGAAAGTAAGATCTTGGAAGAGTGTTGCCATTTGAATAATGTAATAAAAATACTGCAATGATAAATAATAATTAATAAAAGTGTGTAATAAGCATGTCACAAAAACTAATTTTATATTTCTAAGACCACTGCTTTTATGATTTATACTCCGATAAAGGAGAAAATCCTTGGAAATATTCATTTTTAGGAGGGGGGTTCACAAGACTTGACATTTTAGTGAAAAGGGTTCACAGGTTGTTAAAGTGTGGGAACCACCGCAGTAGGATAAAAAATTGCAAAGACAGAATTGTTATTATGTAATCATAATGTGCCCTGTACGCATATCACATGCAAAAAAGCCAAATTAACGTTAATGAAATGTTATGATTATAGTATCAAATCTTAAAGTAAAAATTACTACTACAACACTGCATCTCCTGTGTATCTTACAGTACATGGGAACATTTAAGGGAAACAAACAGAAAAATATGAGGATACAACTTAGCTAAGTTAAAAATTGATAGAACAATCCTAACTCTTGAAAATTTGATCTTTAATATTTAATTAAAACTAGATTTTTAAAAAACAGAATGAAGAAAAATCTGGAGCCTGAAAGCTCTTTCTGTAGGTCTATTTAGCTTATGGAGGTCTTTTGAAACAAGTATGCACTTCACTCGCTACACACACATTCACACAGCTTCCACTTACATGCTATCCTCTTAACTTAAGGTACTTTTCTATCAAGAATGCACAATACACAATTTTCACTACAAAACTTAACAGATGCAACAGTTGTCAGTGACAACTATACCAAGTTTCAAAATTGAGCCATTTTTACTGGAACCACATTAAAAAAAGTGATCATTAATTAAAAAACCCAATCCTCTTTCCCTTAAAAAACCTCAAACCAGAAAAACCCCAAACAAAACAACACAAAAAAACCCCAACATTCTTCTAATCTCACTGAATTTAAGTAGCTGAACAGCTTTCTTAAACTTTCTAAAGAGGCAAGCTGGGGAAAATGTTATTCTAAAGATGAATATGTAAACCCACATGCAAATAAGGATAACCATTTCAGTTTTAACTGTATTAGGCGTTAAGCATCCAGAATAATTAATGAAGTGTTATAAAACCTCCACCCTATCATCAGCAGAAAGCAGGTGCACCACTACCTCGATATAATGTGGTCTGATATAAGGTGAATACTGATATAACACGGTAAAAGGACGCTCTGGGGGGCATCTGTGCGCTCCGGAGGATCAGCGCATCAGCGTGTCTGGCTCTGACACGCTGCTCTGAGCGGCACGTTAAGGGGGCTGGACCAGAGCCAAGGGACTGGATAAAGGGCAGAGGGTCTCGGCGGCTGGTCAGGGGACAGGGAGCAGGGGAGGTTGGATGGTTCAGATGTTCTGGGGGCAGAGCAGACAGGGGCGTTGGTTAGGCCATGGGAGTCCCGGGGGGGGGCTGTCAGGGGGCTGGGGTGTGGATAGGAGTTGAGTAGCCAGGGGAAAGGGAGCAGGGAGACTGGATCTCTGGAAGGGGCAGTCAGGGGATAAGACGCAAGGGGACATTTTAAATGAACTATCATAAAGCCTTAGAGAAGAAAATTGTTGAGGACAACAGTAGCATAACAAATGCAATCAAAAGAAGTGACAGAGTCCTGTGGCACCTTAAAGACTAACAAAAGTATTGAAGCATAAGCTTTCATGGACTAGTACCCACTTCATCAGATACATGCAGTGGAAGTGTCCAGAGGCAGGTATAAATAATAGGCAAGAACCAGGTTAGAGATAACAAGGTTAGTTCAATCAGGCTGAACCACCTTGTTCTCTCTAATCAGGGCGGATGAGGTCCTCTTCTTGCAGCTGATCTGGAGGTGTGAACACCAGAGAGGAGAAACTGCTTTGGTAGTTAGCTAGCCATTCATAGTCTTTGTTCAATCCTGAGCTGATGGTGTCAAATTTGCAAATGAACTGTAGCTCAGCAGTTTCTCTTTGAAGTCTGGTCTTGAAGTTTTTTTGCTGCAGGATGGTAACCTTTAAATCTGTTATTGTGTGTCCAGGGAGATTGAAGTGTTCTCCTAAATTTTTTTGTATATTGCCATTCCTAATATCTGATTTGTGTCCATTTATCCTTTTTCGTAGAGACTGTTCAGTTTGGCCTGTGTACATAGCAGAGGGACATTGCTGACACAATGGCATATATTACGTTGGTAGATGTGCAGGTGAATGAACCAGTGATGGTATGGCTGATCTGGTTAGGTCCTGTGATGGTATCGGTGGTGTAGATATGTGGGCAGAGTTGGCATTGAGGTTTGTTGCATGGATTGGTTCCTGAGTTAGAGTTATTATGGCGTAGTGTGCAGTTGGTAGTGAGAACATGCTTGAGGTTGGCAGGCTGTCTGTGGGCAAGGACTGGCCTACCTCCCAAGGCCTGTGCAAGTGAGGGATCGCTGTCCAGCATGGATTGTAGATCACTGATGATGTGATAGAGAGGTTTTAACTGAGGACTGTAGGTGATGGCCAGTGGTGGTCTATTGTTTTCTGTCTTGGGCTTGTCTTGTAGCAGGAGGCTTCTAGGTATATGTCTGGCTCTGCTGATCCGTTTCCTTATTTCCTCATGCGGGTATTGTAGTTTTGAGAATGCTTGAAGATCGTGTAGGCATTGGAGCAAATACGATTGTACCTCAGTATTGGCTGTAGACAATGGATTGTGTGGGACGGAAGCTGTAGGCATGAAGGTAGGCATAGCTGTCTGTTGGTTTTCGGTATAGGGTGGTGGTAATGTAACTGTCACTTATTTGCACTATGGTGTCTAGGAAGTGGACCTCCAGCCCGGACCAGTCTACATGGAGGTGGATGGTGGAGTGGAAGCTGTTGAAATTGTGGTGGAATTCTTCCAGAGTTTCCTTCTCATGGGTCCAGATGATGATGTCATCAATATAGCATAGGTACAGAAGAGGCATGAGTGGATGAGAGTTGAGGAAGCGTTGTTCCAGGTCAGCCATAAAAATGTTGGCATACTGTGGGGCCATGCAGGTGCCCATAGCGGTGCCACTGGTCTGGAGATATATATTGTCACCACATTTGAAATTGTGTGTGAGGATAAAGTGTCAGAGCTCAGCAACCACTTGTGCTGAGGCATCATCAGGGATACTGTTCCTGATAACCTGTATTCCATCTGTGTGTGGTATGTTTGTGTAGAGCGCCTCTACATCCATGGTGGCTAGGATGGTGTTTTTTGGAAGATTTGGAAAACTATTGTAGTTTTCTCAGGAAATCAGTGGTGTCACAGAGATAGCTGGGAGTGCTGGTGGCATAGGGTCTGAGTACAGAGTCCACATATTCAGACAGTCCTTCAGTGAGAGTGCCAATGCCAGAGATGATGGGGCGTCCAGGACTTCCAGGTTTGTGAATCTTGGGTAGTAGACAGAATAACCCCAGTCGGGGCTCTAAGGGTATGTTAATTTGTTCCTGTATTAGTAATCAAGAAATCACAGGAAGAAGAATGTTCCTGTGATGTAATCAAGACATTGAATTTGCTGGATGTATTTAACTTAGGTGAGACAGCCTGGCTAGGAATCACTCCGTCAATGAGAGAGAAATGTTGGCATTGTGGTCTGAAAAGTGCTTTTGTCACTGAAAGTGACGATAACCAAGACGAGGAAGAAGAGAACAACTTTGAAAGTTTTACAGAAGAAGAGGCCATGGAAGCAGAACGAGTCTACAGGGAACTTATGGCTCAAACTGGGATGGCTGATGTTCAAGATGGATGGATGGAGGTGGATGCTGTGTGTCAAACCTATGAACGACTTACAGATGTAGATACAATTCATAATGTTACCCTGAACCACCTGGTGCCTCAGAAAACGTGTCTAGCCCTGAGGATAGTAACGAAGAACCCTTGGATCCACCAGCCAAAGCTGCTGATGCGGTTGCAGGGTTAGAGATAGGTCTTAAGTGGCTAGAAAGCCAGGATGTGGATAGACTGCAAATAGTGCAGTTAAAATCCATAACTGACCCAGCGAAGAAGGCGTCTCGCAGTAGCATGAAGCAACGAAGTATAACAAGTTTATTTAAAAAATGTTAAGGGGTACATCTTAAATAAGAAAGTATCTTGTACACCAAAAACCTTGATTACTTTATCTTTTCTAGCTTCATTTTAATCTCTTCTATAAGTAAAAACTCTCATCTCCAAAATGTTTTCAAACTACAGTGTATTTAACAGTTAACAATTTATCTATAACATAGTTAGCTAAGTGACAAGTGGCCCATACTCCTATTTGCTAAAATACCAAAATCCGTTTTTTACAAGTTTGTAATTATGTATAATTAAGTGTTTTCTGATATTCTGTGAATTTTGCATTTTCCTAAGCATTACACGCAGACCAAACGATTGATGTATGATGAAACCTAGCCCACATGGTTGCATTTAGCAATGTTTAGTACCTGTGTTGTTACACTATCTTTTAAGTTAGCTTACGAAATAATTGTTATAATTAAAGAAAGGAGATACAATTTACCCATTGTAGAACAGACTTATTTACTGCATACACTATGTTAGTTCTAACAGAAATGATTTGCTGACTATTAATAAACTGAAATGCTCAATGCCAAAGCAAGTTTGATATAACACAGTTTCACCTATACCTTTGGCTCCTGAAGACCGTGTTATATCAAGGTAGTGGTGTAGTTAGTTTTTCATACAGTGCTAAGCACTCAGATTTACACCATTCTATTAGAAACTGGTATTCTGTCACTTGACTTACATTTTGGGGGTGAGGAGGGATAGTCATCCTTGAAAAGCATCCGTAGTTTAAATAAGCCTCCTTCCCAGGGTGTCTGTCAAGAAATTTCAGCAAAATTAGTTAGTTTATGGTAACACCCAAAGTATGCCAAGCACTTATAAATAGATGGGGAGTTTTAGTCTAAAGAAAACACAGAGAGGAAATTAAAGGTGCATGCCGTGAAGGGGGGGGGAAGGAGGTAAGAGGGACATTCAAGCACAAGTAGGGCAGTTACGTGACTATCTGCTATATTATATATATTTATTTTAATATTTTGTATAGGATACTTGCCTCTCTGCAGACCTATTGTTAGTTTTTTTTAAAAAAACAAATTTCCTTCTTTAAAATGTATTTTGTGTTTAAAGGCAAAGTTAATTTCAGTTAAATGTTTCTTGGACTTCGTTTCACACTACTCTTCTTTAGAAGTCTCACATTTCTCCCTCAGTGTTGTTACTGTCCTATTAACAACATCCCAGTCCTAACTGCCACTATTATCTATCACTGATAACTCTTCAGTTTCTCACTAAGAATACCTCACCCACCCATGATTTTAATGACAGTAAGACTGTCCCAAGCCAACCTTCACTGCATGCCCTCCCCTGAGGAAAAACAACAAAAGATGAAGCTGCTCTTGTCCTGAAGACCAGCATGGGCACACATGGAAAGTTCCATGGAGGTTGGTGCTGATCATATCAGTCACTGATGGAACAGTAAAGGTATCTTTACAGGCTGTCTTCTCATGGAGTTTCTCTCTAGGGTGCCGAAGTCTTTACAGGCCATCCCCCTATGAAGAAGGTGGTTGAGCTACCTGAGTCACATTGCTATGGCAACAGGGTACTGAGCCACTTGTTTTCTATCTGCTGCCACTGCACCTCGGTCAGTATGGCCTCTTGTCATTAGGTAGGAAGTTAGGTATACTCCTTACGGATGACGAATTAAAGATACACTACAGTCATACCACTTCTCACTAAATTTCACAATGGGGAATTACTAAAGGAGTACTAGTGCAAAAAGTGGGGTCACTACTTCAATAGGGGTGGTCTCCCCATCATGCCAGGACTGTACCAATGCCACTGTGTTGCATTAGGGAGCACCATGTAAGATGCAAGACAGTAGCCCTAAATACTTGGGTCACTTATGATTCCCCCAGTATCTCTGGCACCAGTAAGGGAGATGCATCATACTGGGTGAGTTGTAGTACGTATGTTTTTCTAAAGACCACCCACCATGATATCTGAGCATTGAAATGAAAGATTTCTGTACCTATTTTATAAGAAATCCCAAAGTTTGTTTGTGGTTGGCTGCTATGCACATTACCATAAAAAAATGTAGCCAATACAGAACTCTAATAATTTGTCTGAAAGACATCTTTCTTGTTATTAGCAACAATTTAATTAGTTCATATGGTGAACTAAGATTGGGAATCTATATTTTAAGAGTCAGCGAATCATACGAGATGTTTAAGGGTACAAGTTGTTTTTTAGCATTGCAGTAATCTCTCACAGCTGCATCAGTGTACCTATTAGGTCCATGTGTATGAACAAGGGAAGTAGTGGTATATCAATACAGTCAAGAAGTTATTTTACATGAAGAGAAGGCATGGACTGAAAAAAAAACTAAAACTTGCTCTGCCATATAAGCATGATTTATAAACACTACAGTTTGCCAATAAGTAAATTAAGGCATCTAGTACAAACACATCTGAACTTCACAAGGGACACACTTTATTATTTAAATGCTGACATGTCTCTGGCCACCAATAAGGTTCAAAACCTCATAATGCTGTATGTCAAACAAACACATAAGGCAACCCAATCCCTATCCTCAAGAGCTTGCACTCAAAAGGGTGGAAGGAAACAACGTACAAGAGCCACTACTTTGTTTCCATTGTGAAATCTGATCTAAAAAGGGAAGAATATCAAGAAATTAATTTGAGAACAAACAGTAAAAGCTAGGAAGGCATTCTGATATTACTCAATCTAGTGATGGCATAACTATGCTTGAGAAGGTGCCTTGGGCTTGTCCACACTTTAGCAGTACAAGCCGCTTCAGTGTAGACGTTCACTACAGCAACGGGAGGGGTTTTCCTTATCAGCAGTTAATTCACCTCTCCGAGAAGTGGTACCTAAGTCAAAAGAAAAATTCCGCTATCAACCTAACACTGTACACTGAGAGTTAGATTGCCTTAACTACATCTCTCAGAAGGTGTAGATTCTTCCCACACACTTGAGCAACATAACTGGGTCAACTTAACTTTTGAGCATAGACCAGGCCTTTATCTGCTGTTATAGGTGATTCTCTTATTTTGGATAATTGATTTACATATTAAGTTGGCAAATCTCATTCATTGAGAGATTTTCCTTTTAGTCTGTATATTTTTATACAAGCACCAAGAACTAATTGGAGGTTTGGAAATTCATACCAAAGAAAAGCAGATGTCAATTTGATTGCAAAGTAACATTGAGCAAGTTGTCCAAATACACAGGTTACTCAGAAGAGATATTTGTCATTAACAGCAGGGTGCTTCAGGATTCCATACTAAACTAAAGTTTAAATATATTTATTAATTACCTGAAAGAGGACGAGTAATGAAGTAGCAAAATTTGTGGGTGACTAATTTATTTTGGTCAGTTAGGATCAGAGAACCATGAAGAACTTCAAACACACCTAAATAAGTAGGTGACTGGGCAACATAATGGCAAATGAAGTTATGTCAACAAATATGAAGTAATACACATTGGAGAGGAGAGAATAAATTACTCATACACCTTACAGGATTCTAAATATTAACATTAACTCAGGAAAGAGTTCTGTGCATCGCTATAGATAATTAAAGCCTCTGCACAATGTGCACCTACAGTCAAAAACAGCAAAAGCGATACTAGGATGTGTAAAGAATGGGATGGAGAATACTACACACATATTATAATGCCTTTATTATAGTGGTATGTCAGCATTATAGTTAAGGTTGCTTCACAGCTTGTTTAAAGTTCAACCTAAATCCCTTAGCAACATGTTAAGAGCATTCCTCTGAAATCTGGTATGCTTCCAAGGGGTTAGTGACCCAAATTCATGGTCATTTGCGGGTGGGGCTGCAGTGATCTAAGACCTGAAAAAATAAATAGCCACTTTTTAAAAAGTTTGTGTGTTTTTGTTTTGTCCAGAGCTAGAGGTCAAACTATTGACATACTGTATGTCAAAATGGTCTCAACCAGTGAAGTTTTACCAAAAGTTGTGCATGGCATCCAGTAAACCTTTATGGGACTCAAATCTGGAAAAGTAGTTAAGCAAACTAAGGGCATGTCTACATTGGCACTTTACAGCACTGCAACCTTCTTGCTTAGGGGTGTGAAAACAACGCCCCTCCCCGAGCGCTGCAAGTTTGAGTGCTGTAACATGGCAGCATAGATAGTGCTCCCAGCATTAGAAGCTACTTCCCTTGTGGAGGTGGGGGGTTTTTTGTTCTCTTTTTTACAGCTGTGACTACACAGCCACATTAAAGTGCTGCTGGATAGTTTACTCAGATTCCTTTGAAATTTGGTGTGCCTTATAGGAGTACAGGGTAGTGTTAGTGATCCAAGCTTGGGATCATTTGACCAAGGGATTTCTGAGTTAATCCTCCAAAAAAACAGTTTCCTTCTGTTGCTTTGTACTATTAAACCGACAGGTACTAATGACTGGATGAATTACAGACCTTATTGACAGTAATGGCTATGGATTCACCCTTTAATTAATATAATTAAGGGTAAAATAAGCATAAGTCCCCATCTGAGAAAAAAAGTTTTGGACTGACTGGCTGGAGATTGCTACAATTTGAGTGTCTTGAGTGACAATTCTGTTTTGGAGGGAATGTAACTGAATAATTTTGGGGAGAAAAATTAAACATGTGAATGCTTCCTAGGAAGGATGAAGTATTAGGGAGCAAACAAGTGAGGTTTGGGCCTGCAGCAAAGGCAGACGGGTGATGTGGAAGAGAATAAATGGGGATGGGTGGCAGAAAAGGGTAGAAGTGTTAGAAGCTCAGGGGAGTGGATGTGCGGGGCACTGGGAAGGCCACGGGGGGGTGACTGGTAAGGAAACCGGGTGGGGTGGGGGGACGGGGACAGGGACAGGTGGCATCTCTCAGCTCTGTGCGCGCCCAGATCTGGGGAACTCTTGCAGCTCTAATGAGGTCTGAGACCTCCTCCCGCACCCATGAGCTGGATTGTGGTGGGCCTCCTCTCCTCCCCCACAACAATGTGTGAGCACCTTACTACCTGACTCCTTGTGTGTGCCAGGATCTGGGAGTGTCTGTGCCCATCTACAGGTGGTTCAACCCTCCCCCATGTAAGTTGGATTCTGGGGTGTCTGCCTTTTTGGAAGAGTCTCAGGCCCCTCCCTGCACGAGCCAGAATCTGAGAAAGTCCTGCTCCTTTGGATTAGTTGCTAAGAACAGGAATCCTTCATGCATTTAAGCTCTAAAGCACTCAGGAAGGGAACAGGAAGACCCACGGAGATGAATGGAACAGTTTGCAGGTCTACACTTAAAATGCTGCACCAGCACAGCTGTACCGCTTTAGTGAAAACTACTACATGAGAGAGCTTCTCCCATCAGCACAGTTAATCCACCTCCGTGAGAGGCGGTAGCTATACCACAGAAGTCCTCCAATTGACACAGTGCTGGTTATTCAGTATAGTGGATTTCACACCTCTGAGCAACATAGTTATACCAATGTACATCTGTAGAGTACAGCTGGCCTCAAAGCTACTGTTTCAGTTTGTATTTGTCAATGTGGGGCTGTTCCCATTCATCTGGCAACACCACATTGAAATGAATGCTTCACACCTTTCAGAGCTTCCTGTACTGGGGAGGATGTGTATGGAAACCCTTTCCATCTTGTTTAGAGAACCGTGCTTTTAAGTGTTCTAAAATGTACATGCTATACTGGATTCTTCTGTTTTTTTCCTCCTCATAGGAGTTCTGTGCAGGGTGAATGACCCAAATTTGGGATCATTTAAATCGGGGGTTCCAGAGACACAAGCCCTAAAAAAAGAAGAAGAAAAAAACAAACAACCAACAGCTGTTTTTTCTAAATGTCTCTAGATTATTTTTTCTTGTGGGGCATAGATCTAGAGATCAGACTATTGCTGCGATGTGGATCAAAAGTCTCAGTCAATTTTTATCCAACGTACTGCATGGCACCCACAAAGTCTTTGAGACCCCCAAATTGTGAAGAGTATTTAAGAAAAGATTCATTGCTTGCATATACGCACATTCTGCGAGGATTATGTAATGTGTGCGCGCTAATAAAAAAATATGAGGACTTTCATGCATTCACATTATGTTTGCCTGGGTTGTTTGAAGGACTGCCAACACCATTGATCACGGTGAATACCCTACCACTGAGGTTTCTAGTCCCAACCTTTGTAAATCTGTGCAATGAATTATTAAATCTTTGTTGCTTGTTACAAGCTGTTACAATATAACATTTTAATTTTATTGGGAGGTTTACAGTGAACACAGCAGAATAGTCACAAGCCAATCAAACCATAATTTGTTATATCAAGTGGGAAGGAGCCAGAGACAAAGGACTTTGGGGAGGAAGGAGAGGGAAAGAGTTAAGCCTTGGATTGGCTGTTTGAGAAGAAAAGTTTATTTTACTAGCTACTGGGGGACAGATGACAGGGTGGTGGTGGGGTAACTGGCCACTTCCTTGTCTGGGGGCAGATTAATGTGGTATTTCCAAATATATGCAGTTTGGGGGGTTTGGAACGGACAGTGCAGGTACCTTGACCACTGAGGGGAAAAAGAATGTGCTGCTGCCAGGGTTATCAGTGCAGATTCTGTGTGATTCCTGGATCATAAGGTGGCAGAAGTCTGCAGAAGAGCAAGGAGCATACCATGACATGGGGATTGCTGATTACAGTCTTATTTGCATGGAGCGAGGTGGCCTATGATGGCATCATGTTTTGCCCACTCTGCATCTAACCACTGATTTTAGAGGTTGTGCTCTACCCAACACTGCAGTGATTCACTTTGACCTTATTCCTGTCATGCCTCTCATACAATGTATCAGAGCAGATTTGGACAACTCAGAGATTTGTATCCAGGAGCTGTGATAGATTACTCTGATTTGGGTGAGCATCTGAATAATTGTTACAGTAATGATACAAAAGCTATTGAGAAGCATTGGAAAAACATCAAATCAGGAAACTGGAGGATTCATCGCTGACCAGAAAATGTATGCTGCCTGGCACAGAAACATTGCAAACTCTGACACCTCACTATCGCTCAAGATGGGGCACATCTTGTACAGGGATCAGAGGCTCTCTCGGACATAAGATTGTCAGTCGAACAACCCTATCTATGGTTTCTCCCACGGGCCCAGCCACAAACTCCACCCTCCAACCATTCTGAAACAACACTTCACTGTAACAGTTGTCCTTCGCTCCAGGAACTACACAGGAATCAAGTTATAGGAGGGGAGGAAATAACAGCAACAGAAATATCTGTTTATCAGGTAACAAGGACTCCAGGGAGATGCATTCCCTGCTTATGGGCTGGGGGACCACAATGAATGGGTCAGGGGCATGGATAGGGAGGTGTGTTTGTTGCAGTGGGACGGAAAGTGCAGCTGGCTGGCCCAGTGTTAGGTAAATTGCAGCACATTATATGTACAACTGCTTAAATGACTATTAACTCCTACCAACAGATCTTTTCCTGTTTAAAAAAAAAAATAGGAAAGTTAATGGCAAAAAAATGATATTGCAGAGTTACAGTAGTTTAGCGGTAAGTGATTCCTTGCAGAAAGCTGAGTTGAGCAAAGGTTGCCCATGCAACCTTAACTGTGCTCTCTTTCAGCACTGGCCCAATAAAGCCCCGTTAACATACATACTCTGCCAAACCCAGCTACTGAAATATATATGCTCTTCATGTCTTTTCACAACTCGGTCACTCCCACCCACAGGGTTCCATCTAACACTGTTAAAAGATAAACAGTGGGGAGTGAGCAGAAAAGGTTCCCCATGCCACCTTTCTTCTACCCTCTTGGAACAATGCCTCAGTGTGTGCACACTCACACTGGCCATTGACACAAAAGATTCCAGAGGTTCCAGATCTGGCTGTATACTCACACACACTTGTCCAACTCCCTAGAAAGAATACAGTCAGGTACAATTTAAGTATCATTTCACAGACTTTTACAAGCTACTTACACTTATACTCACGATACCATCTCAATCTACACTTTCGTTTAACTATCTCTAATGCATTAGAATCCTCTCATATTTCACCTCCCTACAGACAATATCCTTTGTAATAAAGGCTTTATGCTCTGCTACTGAGATAACTGACAATTCCACATAAAAATGATGCATATTGCATCCTGAAGGTACCTAGGCACTCTGTCCTTTCCTCACACACAACAGGGTGGAAAATAGATCACAACTAGGTCACGAACCTCAACCTAATCCACAGTTCTCAAACATACCATGAGAGGGCCATTTAGGAATGTGGGGCAAAAATCTGTTGGATGAATTAATTGGGGATTGGTCCTGCTTTAAGCAGGGGGTTGGACTACATGATCTCCTATGGTCCTTTCCAATCCTGATATTCTATTATTTAAATATCTCTATCAAGCAGAGCCAATTACTGCCTCCATCTTTGAGTACAGCTACATCTCACACTGACCACAGGGTATGCAACCTGAAAATAAATGTTTAACTACTCTCATATCCCAGCTTGCTACTGACAATACCGTTGTAATAAAACCTCATGCCTTGCTAATTATATAATGTACAGAATTTTATACTGAAATTATGCATAGTGGATCCTGAAAGCTGCACGTGCACCTCTTCCCTTTGCTCACACACACATCTGAGGGTACAAAACATAGATCTCACACACCTCAAAGTAACCCACACAAATCCTCAGAACACAAACACACATTTATCAAATGGCCCTACTACTGTTAGCATTCATACCACCTAATACTCTGGCTATACCTGAAGCATATCCAAATTCCTAGAGGCTACCAGCCCCGAAAGGACAGAGGCAAGATGGGGTGGGCAAGCCCCCCTCCCCCACCTCCTTTTTTGTCCTGTAACAGTGTTAGATGGAATCCTATTGGTGAGAGTGAATGGGTTGTAAAAGAAGGTAAAGAATTGTGAAAGGAAATGAAGCAACTGTAGGGCTAGAAGAGTAAACTACATTTGTTAACAGGCATAATAGGTCATTGCTAAAGGGAACAGAGTTAAGGTTCCATAGGCTAATTTAACAGTGCATTACCTGGTTGTCACAAGTTTTGAATTTGCTCAACTCACTGTTCTGCAAAGGGATATCATATCACCAAGCAACCTTAACTCTACATTAGCATAGTTTTTTGCCATTGAATATAAATCAATGGTGCAGTCTCACCTGGAATACTTCGTAAAATACTGATCACTGTCTCAAAAACGATACTGTAGAATTAAAGGAGGTTCAGAGAAGAGTGATGAGAATGATCAAGAACAAGGTAAAACTGAAAAGATTGGGATTATTTACCTTAAAAAGGAGATGAATAAGAGGGATATAATAAAAACATCAAATAAAATATAGAAGGCAAATAGTGAGCTTCTGCTCTCCTTCTCTCATTACACTAGTACAAGGGGACACTCTATGAAATTATAAAAGGTGAAACATTCAGAACTCTTAAAGGGAAACACTTTCATATAACATGTAATAAACTGTGGAAGTCATGCCACAGGATGTCACTGAGGCCAAGATTTTAGCAAGATTCAAAAAGGGTTTGGACATTATATAGGTAAGAGGCCATAACTATATAGATTATAATTAATGACAATATTTTGTAAGGGGTGTTAATCCTCATACTTCAGGGCTTAAGCCAATCCAAGTATTAAAGGCCATGTTGAGACAACGTAGGAGAAAGAGAGGAAGATTATCCCATATATGATTACTGTAGAGTATTTACACCTTCCTCTGAAGCATCTGGTACTGTCCACTGTCAGAGACAGGACACTGAACTAGAAGGACATTGAGTCTGATCCAATACGGTAGTTCCTATGTTCCCATTCCATGTGGCTTCCAAAGTAGTTCTGGAATTTGATTAAAACTGGACACTTATGTTAAAGTGTATTTCATAAATTACACTAAAAGTTGTTCATGATTTATATCTGTTAAAAGTTTACGTTAACATCTATTTCCCATGCTGAAAACTAAATTGACAGTAAGTCTTACCCCTTTCTTTCCTGGAATAGCACATTCCCAATTCATGAGATTCATCGTGCCATCTGGATTTTTTGTAGGTACTGCTACAAATCCCTGAATTAAAACAGAAACCCAAAGTAAGACTTCTGAAAGTACATTTAACACTGATGCAGCATTAACACATATATTTGTACAGTGCAGTCCCTCTCTACCTACACCAACTTGCTTGATACTCCTTTATGCATCAGAGAATGAGTTTTCAGCAGCTGCTTTATAGTTCCATTTCACATTAAAAAAGGACACCAGAACACCACAAATTCAGGGTGAAGTTGCAGAAGTTAACGACTTGAGAGTATTGCTGTACTTACAAATGGATGGTCTTTTCTCCAGGCTTTCCTCTCCTGTGCAAGTCTGCTGAGGGCTATCCCAGACATGTTCAAAATCCCTCTAAAACATAAACAGTTGCCAGTTAGAGCAAAGAGAACCCCTCAAGTTAGTCATGCAGTGATGAATACACTCCAAACTCCTCACATTTGCTTTTTTAACGTTTATTAGGTTGACTGGCAAACCATCACTTTTTAAGGCTCTACACAGCATGAAAGTTCTGTTAGAAACAGCAGAGCATCTAAGACAGGGGTTCTCAGGACAAATTTTTTGGTGGCTGCTCTCACACTTTTTCCTAAAATAATTCACTAGCTTTAGGAAAAACAAATAAATATGCCCATAGATATGTTAAAATCTTTGTAATTTTTTTATTGCTAGCTAGTAAGTCTGTTGTAGAAAATGATAGTACCAAACATACAAGCATTGCTTTTCACAGCAGATTTACTCAGCCCTGTCAAGCCTTGGGACAAATTGAGCCTTGGATGGGGCAGTGTTGGGGGAGGCAGCAGAGGCCAGGAGCAATGGGGGTAAGTGGAGTGGGGGGGGCAGTGAGGGGCTGGAGTCCGAAGTCCTGTGGCCACAGCCTGATACCCCACAACTCCAGGGCTGAAGCCCAAAGCCTGAGCCCATCCACCCATGGGAAAGTGGGGAACTCACCAGCTGCCCGGTTCTCCAGCATTGTGCCCCAGGTGTCTCCAAAGGGGGGCAGGGCCCAAACCCTGCTGGCATCCCAGCAATCAACACCAAAACAGTGCATCCAAGAACAACAGGGAGGGGGAGGTGCCACTTGCTACTTTGCCACCCAGAAGGCTGTGGCCGCAAGGAAAGCCCATAGTGGCTACATGTGGTCACAACTGAGAAATGCTGATCTAAGCTCAGCATCTCTACACAAAAGGTATTTACAGGCATAATCTCTACCAGTATAGGTTATGCCATTAAATTTCCACATAGCAACAAGCCTTAAGGTACTAGACTTGGACTAAGGTCTTGAATACTACCTCCATCTTGTGTTTCATAGTTGCATTACATTGGGAAAGGGAATTCAACAGTAGTTTATATACAGATATACCACGCTGCCAGTAGTAAGATAAAGTTCAGGAACAACAGGCGTTTAAATTTTGAGAGAGCGTGCAAATATTGTCTCCCTAATGAGACCAACATGGCATTCACCTGCAAAGGAGGACATCTATGCTGCTGATTGTGCATACTGAGCTTCCCTACCAGCAATCCAGAAAGCAGCAGCAGTAGAAAGTAGCCTCGTTAGTCTGTAAGCTATTGCCTGGCTGGGACACAAACTATTCTGCGCAGGAGCAACCAAGATATCAATCCTATCGAGACCATATCAGTTTCACTCTGATACTGCAGTGGTAACCAAATAATAGTCAGCAGAAACAGGAATATAGATGCGAGTCTGTAGGGAAAGAGGCTGGCAGATACACAAGATAGTTGGCTCATGGTGTCATTTCAGTTCACTGGACTTGAAGACCACACTTAATCCTGTCTTTCTGGAAGTAGTATAGGCTACTAGAAGCATGACAATGCTGTGGAATCAGGGTCACAAATGTAAAATATGCTAAAAAATTTCAGATTTCAAGCCCAGAGAAAAAGAAAAGAAAAGAAGAGATCTATTATTGCAAGAGGAAGACTGATGCACATTAAGAGAATGGAGAGAGAATAAAGCTTCACACAAAATCCAAGAAATACTAAATAATACTTAGTCCTGCCATGAGTGCAGGGGTCAGGATTAGATGACCTCTTGAGGTCCCTTCCAATCCTACTATTCTATGAAACTAAAGCAGTAATAAGCAAGAAGAGAAGGTGGTTTATTTAGACAATTAAATTGGTACCCAAAAGCCCAGGAGTTAAATGGGCAGTTAAGAAGCAGTTCATAGAATCTCCTCACTAATTTTTTTAAAATTCCCCCAGCTTCATGAACAGTTGCACGTACTCAGCACCTCCGAAAGTCAAGCCAACATGTTTAATTTCATTTGTGTAAATACATAAACCTGTATGAAAGAGGAACCTCCCAACAGTTCCTCTTTCAGTGCACAGTAAGAGAAGACTAATGAGATGGTAATTGCCATCTATCTAAATACGTGCAGTAATCTACAAAGGATTTATAACTACTTTTCTCCTGTTACATTAACAGTCTGGGCATTAATTTAATCAATGTAAACTTTTCAAATTCTGCAGTCCACGTTTATTATCGCAAAGCATTTTAAACTTCATACTACTTTGCCGTACCATCCGTAAATTGGAAATTTGTCACCTCTGAAATTTTAATATTTTCCCTTTGAGCAACACAAAGAAGGTCCAAAGAGATCTGACACATACTTCATATAAGTTTTGGATAACAGCATCAAATTACATTTTGAAGAAGCACACTCTGACACCAACACATTCAATGATATTTCACAACATACTTTGACACCCAGAAATAGGACTGGACGGAGAGTTAGTTTTGCTTGAACAGATATATTCCAGAAACACCATAAATACAACTTGAAAGCTAACAATAAATTCATGTTTATACAAAGTTAAATTTCTTTAGAGAAAGTGAGATCTGGATAGGGCAAAATATATAAAATAATAATACTGCTTCCAGAATTCTGCAGTTGGTCTAACTTTCTCTAGAATTAGAAACTAATCACTCATACACAGATTAAGTGAAATTAATGTGGTACAGATATGTATTTGGATCTTTGCTATGCCAGAATGTTTGTGGGGCTAGTTAAATATTGTGCCCAAAGAACACTGTATGTGCCTCTAATAATTTGTTCTGCTCATGGAGGCAAAAGAGAATTTCATGGAAAAGATGCTATCAGAATAGGTTACAAGTCACTTTTGAGACCAATAATTTATTTTAAAACATCCTCTATATGTTATAAAAGGAATAATTTATTCAGTGTCATTTATAGATAAAAACTGATCAGTCCTAGAGCAAGAATCAGGAAGTATGTGCAGCAGAAACCTGACTCACTAGTTCATTGAAGAGAATGATCATGAAAGTTTTGTATCTGTTGCAGAGGACACAAAGTCACTCAAGATAGGCAGACTGGAAAGAATTACAAAAGGATCTCACAAAACTGGGTGACTGGGCAACAAAATGGCAGAAGAAATTCAATGCAGACAAGTGCAAAGCAATGCACATTTGGAAAACAATCCCAACATTACATAAAAAATGAGGTGTTACCACTCAAGACAGACATTGTAATCATCATGGATAGTTTTCTGAAAACACCTGCTCAATGTCCAGCAGCAGTTGGAAAAAGTTAACAATGTTAGGAACCATTAGGAGAGAGAAGACAGAATATATATAATGCCACTACATAAATCCATGATACAGCCACACCTTCAGTATTGCATGCAATTCTGCTTGCCCCATCACAAAAAAGATGTATTAGAATTGGAAAAAGTATAGAGAAGGGCAAAAAAATTAGAGGAATGGAACAACTTCCATATGAGGACAGATTCAAAAGACTGGGACTGTTCATCGTAGAAAAGAGATGACCGAGGGGAGAATGTGACAGAAGTCTAGAAAATCATGAATGGTTTGGAGAAAATGATCAAGTATTATTTACCCATTCACATGACACACAAGCTAGGGGTCACCCAACTAAATAACTTAAACATAAGGAACTACACACAATTCCCAATGTAACTTGTTGCCAGGGGATGTTGTGAAGGTCAAAAATATAACTGGGTTAAAAAAAAAAAAAAGGAGAGAATTAAAAACGAGTTCATGGAGGCTATGTCCACCAACGGCTATTAGCCAGGAGGGTCAGGAGCACAATCTTATGCTCTGGGAGTCCCTAAAACTCCAGTTGCTAGAAGCTGGGATTGGACAACAGGAGAAGGATCACCCAATAAACTGCCCTGTTCTGTTCTCTCCCTCTGAAGCATCTGACATTGGCCACTGTCAGTGACAGGATATTGGGCTAGATGGCCCACACCTCTGACCCCAGGTGGCCATTTTTAAGTTCTTAAATTTTAATTGTGCAGTCAGCATCTCTTTCTCTTCAACCACTGAGGAATTTGTAGACTCATTACCAGACAGATACAGTACGTAGCTGCTGGTCCACAAAAATACCATCACTATACAAATTGAGAAAGCTAATTGTGTTTATAACTTCACTGAGTATCCCTAGTTATCAGATGCAGAAAAGAGGTAACTGATCTACCTTTAGGAAACATTAAGGGCCAAATTTGGCGCTCAGTTACACAAATGCAAATCCATGAAGTAAACAGATTAAAACCTGGTCTACACTAGAAAATTAGGTCAATTTAACTACATCCATCAGGGTTGTGAAAAAATCCCACACCCCTGAGTGGCACACTTAAGCTGACTTAAGTCCCCATGTAGACAGCATTAGGTCCATGGAAGAACTCCTCCATCGACCTACCTACTGTATCTCAGGGAGGTGGATTACCTATGTATGCTGATAGTAGAAACCTTCCTGTTAGCATAGGTAGCATCTACACTGAAGCAGTACAGCTGTGCCCCTGAAGCATTAAGTGTTAACTAGCCCCAAGTTGAACAGATATATCTGAGAAAAGATTCTGCTTTTTCAGACTGCCATAGCCTACAGAGTACCTGTAAGCTATAGCCAAACAAGGTCCTCAACAAAAAGACACACTGGAACTTGAGCTACTATTTTTGGCTTAAGGTAAAATCTCATGCGTCTTGCTGTAGACTACCTGCCTGTTCCAGCAGCAATTGGCTAGCAAGTACTCTTCAGATTTCAATGGAACAGACATTTGACTCATCAGTTTAGTCTGAATTTGTCTTGATTAATATGCTACTTTCAGAAGGTTTCTACATAATATTGTCTATATTAATGGTCTAACAGTTTAATTTAATCTTGAGGTATAAAAGTCTTGAGGAGGACACTAAAAATCTCATTTACATGAAAAAAAGTCAAATATATTAGGTTGCATATCTACCTATCCCCCACACTCCATGTAAGAAATGGAAATAACTCAGCTCTCTCTAATAGGAGCATGGGGAATTAAATTAATATTTGTAAAACTCTAAATGCTAAGTACAATTACAGATAAATCAGTTTCCTTTCAGATTACTATAATTTCAGATCAGCATTGCATGGAAAAAATAAATCACAGCCCTTAAGTAGTACAGGTTCTCACCAAGCTATTTCAGTTTAGTCTAGTAGCCAAGGGCTAACATTTTCAAAAGTACCTAAGTGCCTTAGAAGCTCAAGTCCCATTTTCAAATAGAACATAAGCACTTAGAAGTAAAAGTCCCAACAAAAGTCAATGGGATTTAGGCTCTTAAGTCACTTGTTAAAAATGCAATATAGGTGCTTTTGAAAATTTTACTAATGTACACAAATAGATCAAATGAGGCTAATTATAAGTTGACCTCAATGTTTTACAAGAAAGCACGAAGTCCTGCATGCTGTGAATTTAATTTTAAACTAGAATTAATTTCAATGTGTACATATCACATGAGCTAAAGAATAATGAGAGTTTGAAGACTTGAACATGGATTTCATGGCACGTAGCAAGTTTTCTACCTTAAAATCCATTAAAAAATAGCTCAAGAAACATTATATATTTCATTCTCAAGAGAAAAATACCAAAGATATATCTAGAAATACTATGGTGCTATTATACACACCTAGTTAGAAAACCGACCTCCTTATTTACAGGTTAATGGTCTACAGATTTTCAAAGTGATTAGCTGGAAATATGCAGAAATAAAAAGTTGATATTTTGGAGAAAAAAATTAAACCCAGTCAAGACAAAAATCTGCTAAATGTGACTTCAGACAAATTAGCATTCCCTCTCCACCTTTAAGCAGAAAAATAGTAAGTACAAAAATGTTTGTTGCACACAATCAAAGAATTGTTGTCTAGTGGTTAAGGTGCAACTATGGAGTCTTCAGATCTTAGTTTTATTCGCAGGTGTGCCACAACAATGGATGACTTTGGGCAAATTACTTACTTAAAGGGACTCAACACAAGTTTGGCTCACAATTTAAATTGATGGTGGAAAGCTTTTATAAAACATATGCCCAAGAGAATGTTTCCATGTTGTCTCTTTAAACTCCAATAGCAAATTTTAAACATTCCTCTACTGTGTTCACAGCCCAAGTATCCTAACCACCAAGTCCTGGGAAGTGAAAATGGCTAAATGTTTCAATACTTAATCGATTTTCATTGTTTACTTCATGTATTTCTTTCCACTTGACAAGCACTTGTAAACACAGAAAGTAAAATTGGAGATTTTAACTCATTTCAGTTTCAGTAATTTAACTATCAGTAATATAGATTTAAAAAAGTATAATGCAATTAAAGTTGGCCATTTCATTTTAATCTCTGCCTTTGTTTACTCTTCTGAAAAACTGGAATATGAAAGAAGATAAAATTAACTAAAAAACACATTGAAATCCACAGACAGAAAGTGTCACAGATGTATAAGGTATTATATGTATTGTGGGGAACTGCTGCATCTAATTTTTAACTCTTTTGTTCCAGATTCACAGGTAAGCCAAGAATTGTTCTAGAAAGCTCACTTTCCTTATTCTCCAGCAGCCTCCCTTTTGGAGCTTAACAACTTCCCTGTGAAATACTCTAGGTATTTAGAGTGCAAACATGAAAACAAAAACAAAAAACAAAAAAAAAGCAGATGAGTAAGGAAACTAAGTTTCTTCCTCAGTGTAGTTAAAAATCTAGAAAATTATGTTTGTTTGACGTAAGCCTTTGGCAGTCACTATACTTTCTGATGACTAACCACTACATGGAATACCCCAGGTTCCAATGACCCTAAAAGTCAAAAACAAATATCTAAAGCCTGCCATCTCTTTTAGACCCACTGGTTGCATTATGGCAGAGCCAGAAGACTATATAAGAAGAGCCACTTACTAATGCAGATCCCTTAGGTTTGAGTGTACAGTAGGAGAGAAAGGCAGGCAACTGTCTAACCTCCAGGGAAAAACGGCAACAAAATGGCAAATGAAATTTAATGTGGATAAATGTAAAGTAATGCACTTTGGAAAAAATAACCCCAACTATACATACAATATGATGGGGGCGAATTTAGCTACAACTAAATCAGGAAGAAGATCTTGGAGTCATCGTGGATAGTTCTCTGAAGATGTCCATGCAGTGTGCAGCGGCAGTCAAAAAAGCAAACAGGATGTTAGGAATCATTCAAAAAGGGATAGAGAATAAGACGGAGAATATCTTATTGCCCTTATACAAATCCATGGTGCGCCCACATCTTGAATACTGTGTACAAATGTGGTCTCCTCATCTCAAAAAGGATATACTGGCATTAGAAAAAGTTCAGAGAAGGGCAACTAAAATGATTAGGGGATTGGAAAGTGTCCCATATGAGGAGGGATTAAAGAGGCTAGGACTTTTTAGTTTGGAAAAGAGGAGACTAAGGGGGGATATAATAGAGGTATATAAAATTATGAGTGGCGTGGAGAAAGTGAATAAGGAAAAGTTATTTACTTGTTCCCATAATAGAAGAACTAGGGGCCACCCATTGAAATTAGTGGGCAGCAGGTTTCAAACAAATAAAAGGAAGTTCTTCTTCACACAGCGCGCAGTCAACCTGTGGAACTCCTTGGCTGAGGAGGCTGTGAAGGCTAGGACTATAACAGGGTTTAAAAGAGAACTGAATAAATTCATGGAGGTTAAGTCCATTAATGGCTATTAGCCAGGCTGGGTAAGGAATGGTATTCCTAGCCTCTGTTTGTCAGAGCAGGGTGATGGATGGCAGGAGAGAGATCACTTGATCATTACCTGTTAGGTTCACTCACTCCAGGGCATCTGGGATTGGCCACTGTCGGTAGACATGATACCGGGCTAGATGGACCTTTGGTCTGACCCAGTACGGCCTTTCTTAATTCCCCTTTGTAGTGTCCCTTCAATGAAAGCACCTACTAGCATTTATTGCTCAGATTGCATCACTACTGGAGTTAGAGGATTAACAGATTGATCATTTTGGAATACACTTTAGCACCAGGAAGAGCCACTCCAGCATCTCCTAATCCCTCCTCCTTCCTGCTTTTCCATTAAACAGATTCTCCAAAATAAACCAGTTCCTTGTATGTTTTCTTTTAGAGAAACGGTTTTACGTGAAATGCCTGATTTCTCAGTTACAGCTACTAGCTTTTGAGACCATTAGCAGCATAAGAAGTTTCTAGCAAATTCCATCTCACATTTCTTATCATCTGGAGTCTTCTCCTTTTCCCCCATGAGAAGTAACTCCTCTTAAGCTTGATTTGTTTTTCTTCTAAATTTGGTTAGTTTACTAGCGGTGAATGGAATTGAGCTTCAGACTTTGGCCTTGGTTACACTGGCACTTTATAGCGTTCTAAAGCCTCCAGGAGCACTATAACTCCCTACCCGTCTACACTGGCAAGGCACGTAGAGCACTATAAACCCACAGTTATACCGGTCCTGGTAATCCTCCCTTCCCAGAGGATTAACAGCTAATGCGTTTTCAGTGATCCATATTATCACAAGTGTGAACAGGCATTAACAATCCAAGCGCTACAAGTGATCTCTGGAGCCATTTAAGGCAATTGATGTCTCTTCCCTTTGTTATGAACTCAGCTGGAGGAATGCGGAAGTACGGTTTCAGAGTTTCTCTCTTAACTGGGCAGATAAGCAATGCAAATGTTTACGGAGAAAGCCTGTGTGAAATACAAAGCCTGCTAGTCTTTTCTGTCAAAGGACACTTACTGACAGGCTCTCAGAAGGATGAACTCTCTCCCTCCGCATACACACAACACGTTCCCCCTCACTTGAAAAGCACGTTGCATCCAGCTGAATGCTGGGATAGCTGCCCATAATGCACCACTCCCCATGCCGCTGCAAGTGCCGCAAACGTGGCCACGCTATACCACTGGCGGGTCTCAGTGTGGACACGCTATAGCGCTATCCCTATAGCTGTATACGAGGACAGGTATAACCAAAACCACTATAAAGCTGTAAGTGTAACCAAGCCATTTATGGCTGCTAGAGGCCTGCAAAGGCCACTTGAAAACATAATAAAGAAGTCAGTCTCCACTTCCTATTCAGTTCTTTGACTCAGAGCACCAACCATGATTTTTTGTTATGCTGGTATTTGCTACTAGGAACTGAACTGAGATGCCCAAACTCATTTCACATAAGAAATGTCTGTCTGTCAATATCTACTTTGGATGAATCCAAACCCTACATCCAAAAGATGAATTGCTCAATATATCCCATTACTGATCTCCCTGGCTACCTTGTCTGGTCCAAAGAATCTGTTGCCTTGTGATGCAATGTCTCCAAAGCAGTATTTTTCCTGTTAAGGTTCAGCATACAATATTCCAAATGAGAGCTCAGAGGTGCCTGGAATGTTACAGGATCACCTTTTTATTTTACATCCTGCTTACCTTCAACAATTCTTATTTAGCCCACAGCAGATCAGTAGTATGGAAATACCTGACACAGTTAGTCTTACACACCTACACTTCTTATTTGAAAAGCTAAATATTAGCGTCAAGGAAAATACATGTATGAATAATTTGTTCAAAGAATGAAAAGCTTCTGCTTTTGTGAAGAGTAGAGAGAGCCTAAGCATGGGATACAATCAGAATAATGCTGGACTGATGAGAAGAAACAACCTACTAACAGGATGAGAGCAGAAAAAGTATGTGTTTGGCTACACACAGAAGCCACGAGGTTTATCCACGGTGGAACAGCAAAAGGCAACTCTCAGAGATTAGCCCTATTACCTTCTTCAGCTCCATAACTTTACTAGGGCTGTAACACACAGTTTTCAAGGCAGTGCTCAGAAACGCCTACCAGCGCTGCGGTACCTGCACTCAATAAGTGGAGCTGGTGTCTCAACAGGCCCTCATAGTTTATGCTTCACAGTAGGGAGGGACCCAACGAAAGTCCCCAAGGGGGGCTGGGAGGCCCTGACTCCCTGTCAAAAATCGCCGGGGAAAGAGGCTGCCCCACACAGCCACGAGAGCGAAGATACCCCCGGGGAGAGCCGCTGTACAGGCGACAGGCACTTGCGCCGAGAGCTCCTCGGGGCAGGGACTCGGCCCGTCCCATCCCGATTAACTGCCCAGACCAGAGCCCGGGCTCGGGTCCCCGCAGGTGGGAAAGGCGGGCTCCCAGAGGCCCGCCGAGCGCGAGTGACGCCGGGGCAGGAGGGGACTCAGGCCGCTGGCCCGTCCCCGCCCAACACCTGCAGGCCAAGGCCCGGCCCGGGCGAAGCCGCAGAGGGGCCCGGCCGGGGGAGGTGGGTACTCGGGCCCTGCAGCTGCTCCCCACTCGCGCCGCAGGCGGGGAAGCGGCCGGGCCCAGCGGAGGCGGCTCAGGGAGCAGGAGAAACCGGAGCCCGAGCACCCCCAAGACCCACTTCTCTGCCCCAGGCTCCGTCACCACTGCAGGCGCTGGCCCCGCCGCCCTCAGGCCCTCACCCGGCCAGGCCTCACCGTGAGCGGCCGCAGCACCCGCGCGTGTCCCGGATTGAGGCGGCGGCGAATGACCCGGATGTTCCCGACTCGGCTCCCCGCCTTTGTCTCTGGTCCGGACTTTCCCTCCCTCCTTGCTCGGTGCGGAGCGCAGCGGCGTGGTATGTCCCTCCGTCCTACCCGTCCGCCCCGCTGCGCTGGCGCAGTATGACCCTCAATACGACCCGTCCGACACGCTCTACGCATCTTCCTGACATAGGGCCTAGAGGTGGCTAATACAGCGCCAGAATGGAGATTGTAGGGGAAGCTCCCTGTGGCGGTCTCCCCACCTCACTCCAGTCTCTTTGTGACCCCCCCACCCCCGAACCGAGACCGATTTTCCTTCCGGCACAGAGTTAGTCACCTGTGCCTCTCCCAGGAAGAGGCTGGGATCTCGAGGGGCCAGACTGGAATGTGCGGGACCAGGACCCGCCCACAGGGACTCGCAAGGCCCCACTAAATCAGGACCTCTGGGCTCCCACGAGTGGCTTGGGGGAGGTCGGGGGGCGGGCCTTCTCGAAATCACGTGACGTTACACGAGCCGCTCGCTCCGCCCAGCAGTGGGCGCGTGGTCTCCAAGGGCGGGGCTGTCGACTGCGAGCC
>ML677381.1:214476-226573 GCA_007922305.1 Dermatemys mawii
CCTCGCCCTCAGCCCCCCTCAACCCCCCTCACATCCCAAACATACCAAGAAATCTGTTATCTACAGCCAGGCTTGCAGATTCCATAGACTGTGCTCTGTGGAGACAGTCCAAGATACCATAACACACTCAAATCCATCTTCAAACAGGGACACTTCACCTGAGAAGTAGACTGCATCATGGAACAGGCCACCCAAATATCCTGAGAGAACCCGCTTCAATTCCAAAATAAAACCCCTCTGATTGCATACCCCTAGTTGTCACTTACCACAACACACAAACCCACATGGAGGATATCATCAAACATTTATAACTCATACTTAATGGGGCTCCCATCCTGGAAGAAATCTTTTTTGAACCTCCTCTTCTGGCCTTCAAACCATCTCTCCTCCATCTCATAGTCAGAAGCAAGCTCTCCAAAGACCAGGATACACCAGCTTAAAGCAGCACCAGACCCTGCCAGAAGAGAGACAATGTTTGCAGACATTTCTCCACTGCTATAATGATCACCCCGCACCTCCAACCCAAACACCTTTCAAGATCGGACACAGCTTGCACAACATGTGATAGATCTCATCCAGTGCACTAAATGCCCCCAAAAGTGTGGGTCAAACAAGATAGTCACTATGCTTGGGAATGAACTTGCATAGGAAACCAGTAAAGCATAAGTAGTTTGTACATATCCTAAGGCAGTGGTCTTCAAAGTGGGGTGTGCACACCCCCGGGAGTGCACGAGACCCTAGCATCACGCCAATCCAGCTCAGGAGACCGCCAAACTCCCATTCAGTCTATTTTTGTCCCGCCAAAATACTGCTGTGGAAAGCAGACAGTATTTTGGTGGACATACCCCCCGGGGGCCGCATGAGTTTTTCCTCTGCAAAAAGGGGCCGCAGAGGAAAAACTTTGAAGGGGTGTTAAAGGGCCACCACTGTTCTAAGTGAAGTGGCCCATTAACACCCCTATAGGCATAGGGCGAAAAGGTGGAGGGGTGGGAGTTAGTGTGTTCACAGAATGTTGCAATAAGACATAAATGCAGTGTCTTTATTAAACCCACAATTTTTAGTGTAGGTCAAAGTTAATAATTTAAGCTCATAAACACATCTTTTGAAAGTGTTGTGCCAGTTTCTGTTAAGGCTTAGAACTGAAAGGGCAGATACAGAGGGAGCACTTTGTGAAACGTGTTTATCATTTACTCTTGTGCCACTCCTGGTACCTTTCCCAGACTTGAAGAGCTCTGTATTGAAAGCCTGTCTCTCTCACCAACAGAAGTTGGTCCTATAAAGATATTCCTTTCCCACCTTGTGTGTCTAATAGGGAGATGGTCAGCCAGGCAGGTAGGGGCTGCCTCCCCAAATCGAGGAGATTATCTCCAAACACCTAGCATTGTACAACCTAAGAGAAAACAAGTGATGAGCCATTAAAGTTAATGGGAAACCACTTAAACAATCTGAAACTGAAAAGAAGAATCCAGTCTTGTAAAATTAAGAAAGGAGAAAATTTTCCCCACCACGAGTCACCAGTATGAAAGACCTCTCAAGCCCAGCCACTCCCCACCATATCTCTGTTGCAAGGAAAGGGGTTTAAGTGAATGCTGTCCAGCACTGAGGGACAGTCGCAAAAGCAAGGTGACTGTCTATGAACACTGGAACCCCCACCCCCTCACAGCGTAAGAGGGCATGCTGGGAAACTGAGGCAGCAGTTAACCTGCATTAGATAATATATTTTTATCTAATGTATGTGTAAAACCTGAGCTTGCATCTTTGGTGTTTGCTTTCCTTATTAGTTCATCTTTGAATCTGTTTTTTTTTCGAGTAAATAAACCTTTTATTTTCCCCTCAAACAGGTCTCCATTGTTCAAACTGTATATAGTGTGTGTGCCAAAGTGAACTGATAACATGAAAGCAGGTTTCATTTCTTTGAAGGCTGACAAGTCAGAGGGGAAATGTCAAGAGTGTAAAGAATTCAGAGTAGATTAAATTGGGGTGATTAAGCCCAGAGTAAGGAATAACTAGGCTGGAGGAAGCCAGGGTGAAACCTTTATGCTCACAGGCTGGCTACTGGTGGTAAGGCTCTGAGCCATATCAGCATAGCATTAAAGCACCCAAAGTTATAGGAGAAGCGGTGTGAGAACCCCATATTAGTCTCACTGATCTCTGAAATGTCACAGGAAGTGAGAGACCCCGGGTCCAGTCTCCTTGCTCCAGTCCTTCTTTCATTATTTATCTAGAATGGAACAGCTTCAAGAGGAGAAATTGAGGGAGCTCACATCAGATTCCATAGTTCAATGGCTAGAGCCCTCTCTGGAGAGATACGAGACCTGTTTTAAAATCCTCTCTACTTGCCCCTACTCCCCAGCAGAGGGAAGAATTGAACCTGGGCCTCTCACATCCCAGGCAAGTGCTCTAACCACTGGCTAAAAGGGCAGCACTAGCAGCACTTCTTCCTTACTTGGAGGAGGGAATCTAATAATTCTCATAAGAAACTACTTAGGTGCTGAAGCTGCCTGACAGGTGTGAGATTCCAATTTGAGGATTGCAAAACAGAACTAGGCACTCCCCTGCAATCTGGAAATAGGCACCTATCTCCAGGGGTAGGACTCTGAACACACCCTTCCTGTCAGCCTCTCCCATTGACTATTTTAGGTGGTTCCTACCTAACATGCTGGCTTCTGTGGATTACATGCTAAGGTGCTTCTCTCTCCCCATTCGTTGTATAGGAGCCTAGGTAACCTAAACTTTGTGGATTGCAGGGTTGTTCCTGTGATTTTTTAAGCATCTGAAAGTTAGGCGGTGGCATGCTTGGTGCAATGACTCCCTTCCTTTTTGGATCTCGGACTGTGTTCACCTCTCTCCCACCCCCGTCTTGGTATACTATAGAGCACTTTCCAATAGGACACACATTACAGGAGATTATACCCACTATAGTAGTTAACAGCAAAGTGGTTTTTTTTTTTTAATCTGACAGTGAATAAAACATGAGTTTCTTATGTTCCCAATGATTACTAAAAGGGTATTGGTAGCCTTTAGTGACCAAGAATTTTCAAGGCAGTGTAGAAAGCACAGAAAACTGGGTCAATAGTATTAAATTCTAGGGTTACCAACTATGACACACTCAAAAATGTCAGCAGTCACAGAGATTTGGGGAAAAGATTTCAAACATCAGACAATAACTTAAAAGGGAAAAACAGGTTTATTTCATGCATTTTACAATAAACGAGTGTTACGAAAAGGAAGTTAAAAATACCCATACACGTCTTAGTTGTATATTTGTTCTAAAAATGATGGGTAACGGCATCTACCTTAAAACAAGTTGGGAAGCCCTACTAGAGGTTTATCCAGGGAATTTTCTGGATTCAGCTCCATGTCAATTTCTATGCTAATAATCTTGGCTCATGCAAAAGCATTAAAGCCATGTCAGAATTCAAATTTTGCTGCAATAAGAACACTTCATAGATAATGAACTGGCACAAAAGGAAACTGTTATTGCTAATCCACTATCCAGGAAATAAAACATTGCAAGTATGTCTTCCTGGGCCCTAACACAAACAGCTGATGCATAACTGTCAGACCACCAATAAAACTGGTGAATTGGGTAAAGGAGACCTGGACAGCCCACTGAAAATTAAGTTTTTCAAACCCAGGTTCAAATCGGGCTCAAGTCAGCAGTGGCTGAAAGTAATTGCCCTCTGATATCTGTTCAGTGATCTAAAGAAAATGGTTCTGTGATCTTGATTCAGTTTCTAGTAGTCAGGTTGGCACTATTTGGCCTATGGTGCATAGGCACTTGCTCTTTCCTGGCAAAACACATGTGGGCCAAGTTTACTTTAGGTTAAGTGCGCATAAGCTTTTGGAAAAAAAAATCTGCAATTGGAACATAAGCCAGGTACACAATTACATTAGCCACTAGATTCCAGAAGGCCAAGCCTTGGAGATGAGACCATTGTTAAGGTGGGTCAAAATTTAAGCCCAAAAGCCTTCAGTACTTTAACTTCTGAGGGAGAGCACTGTCTATACACGTGTTACAGTAAAAGCGTGAAATCACCCAGAAGTAATAAGGTAGCTTTCTACACTATAATGTAGATTTCTCTCTCTCCATGGTAGTCAATGTAACTATCACTAATATCCTAATAAGAGCCCTTCAAATATTCGACAACTGCATTTGCAACAGTGTTACTAGCTAAGTTTTTCAAGAATGTATTCCTTGTTAGACTTGGTTAAAGTAAAGGGAAGCTAATTTGCAATGAATAACCTGTGACTATTTCCTAAGGAAGGAGAACGCTCCCAAAGTCTCCTTATTCCCAGTTCTATTAACAGAAGCTGCTAGATTTCAATATTTACACAAGAGTGACAGACGATTGTGCTGTCTTCTGCACTTGCAGTCCTACCAAGATGGAAGCTGGAGTATAAAAAAATCTAAGAGCTGCTATTTGTGATTGGCTCGTAATGTTTCTAATATGGACGTTCAGAGTTTGTAAGATGTTAGAAAAACGCAACAGTTGTTTTTTAAAAATATTTACGCACATTTAACTGGAACTTCAAATTAGCCCTGGGAGGTGCATTAGCCCTTGGAATTCTCAACGCTTTGAACTCAGACATGCTTTTTGTCTGTGATTATTACCTTAGGCAAACTGAACAATAAAGTGTGGAAGATTTAGCCCTTTAAAGTGTCTATTTGGCAATAAGCCTTTAAAGACAGTTGTCTTTTGTGGTGAGCCACAAGATACTACCAGTTACCTTCCAAGAGGGTTTGAAGAGTCTCCTGCATATTTAAGTGAATACTGATGGGATTCTCTCTGTTCCTGAGTCCCCTATTTTACATACATAGCTCTAACTGGGATCCTGAGATGGTCCCTAAAGGAAACGGACGCAATATAAAATATACAAAAACAGAGAACAACTTCAGGACTTACATATTTCAAGACTGCTTTGTTAGCAATTGGACGTTCTGAGCTGCTGCCCATCAGCAGTTCAAGTCCCAGGCTCCTGAGCCAACAGGGATGCTGCTGAAGAAACACTCTTTCCTAACACCCCAGATGCAAGAGCTGACTGAAGAACAGCAGTAATTTGAAAGAGCTGCATTCACTCTCCTCGGAAAGGGAAGGTTTGCAATATGGAGGGAGTAAATCAAACAGGTGCAAATGAAATTCAAAGAGATTCTCTCCACTCCCCCCTCCCTGAATGCCTCCCAAACTGCTGGTTCTTTTATTGGGTTTCTACTTAGAGGAAAAGGTCCATCTCATAGGCCTTGTTTACACTACCACTTTACAGCGCTCCAACTTTCTTGCTTGGGGGTGTGAAAAAACACCCCCCCCGACTGCTGCAACTTTCAGCACTGTAAAATGGCAGTGCAGACAGTGCATCAGCACAGGGAGATACTCCCCTCGCTGGTGTCGAGACTACACAGCCATGCTGAAGTGCTACCACAACACCACTTTAACGTTGCTAGTGAATACATACCGTTAGTACCATTCTCCTCCCCTCCTCAGGAAGCTGCGCCCCTAAAAACTAGACTGATTGGATTAAAGTGTACCAGCCGGTTTCTAGAATATTTACATCAGACAGAACATGCTGTTGCTGTCCTTCCACCTCAAACTCACTGCAGGCTAGACTAAAGCAGAGGTTCCCAATGAACCTGAGAGCATTCAGTAGCTGGAGTAGATTTCTACAGCACTTCCCTGCACAAACAGCACCTGCTTCCCCCGCAAAACAAGAAGCTCTGCAGCTTGAAGTACAAGCTTTCTTCTCAAAACTCGCTGTGTGAAAACACTGCCATATTACCCCTCAGACCCATCTTTAGGTGTGATCAGAGTGAGACCTGTCAAATTTAGTGTCAAACTAAGTTTTTGCTGTTTTTTTATTTTAGCCTTGCAACACCAGCACAGATTATACCCATCATTCATCAAGGGGCTTGTTTAGTAATTTTCAGTTACACCTGTGCAAACCCATTGCTTGGAAAGGTACTGCATAAATATCATTCAGGGAAGAATTTGAAAACAACAGAGTGGCACAGATGCAACTGCAGCTTAATTCATTCCCCAGAACCTTTAATTAGTGCTGAAATGAAAGATGGAAAGAGACCCACTGGCTCTCAGAACCCAGGCTGAATTTGCAGGAGGAGCAGACAAAGTGCTTCTTCTTACTTGTAAATTGAATATATTTGATACAGACTCACCAAAGAGTGAGAAAAAAATCCACAGTGGCTCCCAGGTTTAACAGAGAAGCAGCAATTTAGGCTTTAAGTACAATCAATCTCAATTGGTTAAAATGATTCAAGGGTCTAAAATTAAACTTGGATTGAACTATTGTTTGAAAAACAGCCAAAAATGTTTGATTTACAGTTATTTCCCCTGAAGCCAGAAATTGGTCCTTACAAAACCAATAGTTTCACTTTTTTCCTGATTTGAGTCTACAGGGGTTTCTGTGGTAATACTTGAGTTTTACAAATTAAAAAAACAACCGTTTTTAAAAGGTTTGCAAAACTTTTGGGTCTCATTTAAAATGGTTTTAAGAAAACCAATGAAAATCAGTCTAATTCTCTACTTAAATAATCCCTTGGGTCCTTGTATGTAGCTCCAAATGACTGATACATTTAGATGGAGAATGTTCGTACACCTGTTAGGTCAGGAAATTGGGCCTTCCATAAAACTGTAATAACGGACTCAAGAAAGAAATCATCTTTTATGAAAAGCCATTTTAATTGTTTGTCTGCTTTGATCTAGTGTACCCTCATTCTCTTCTGCTATAACCTACCCATGCTCATGATTTAAAATCTTAGGTTGTAATACTGTTTTCATCCACTGATAAAGTGGTTTACAAATTCAAAGAGTCTAACCTGACCACCTGTCAACCTCCTGCTAAGTGTAGCTAACCTCATTCTAAGTTACCAGATTTCAATATAAAAAGAAACCACATTTTAGTAGAGGGAAACCCTTGGGGCTTTAGGAAAAGAATTTGATAGTACAGTAGAACCTCAGAGTTATGAGCAGCAGAGTTACAAACTGAACAGTCAACCACATTCCTCTTTTGGAACCAGAAGCATGCAATCAGGCACCACAGAGACAAAAATCCAAGCAAAACAAGACAGTACAGTACTATGTTAAGTGTAAACTATTACAAAAAAATAAAGGGAAGGTTTAAAAAAGATTTGACAAGGTAAAGAAACTGTCTCCGTGCTTGTTTAATTTAAACTAAAATGGATAAAAGTAGCATTTTTCTTCTGCATAATGAAGTTTCAAAGCTGTATTAAATCAATGTTCAGTGGTAAACTTCTGAATGAACTGTTATGTTTTCTTCAGAGTTACAAACATTTAAGAGTTATGAAAAACCTCCATTTCCAAGGTTTTTTTTAACTCTGCGGTTCTACTGCACACGCACTTAAGTGAATGTCTCAGATGTTAAAGAAATGTGAAATTAATAAGGGTAACAGCAAGAACAGAAGATTAGGTGACAAGGTCTGCTACAGCAGTCTGCAAAATCATTTACCAGATATTAGCCTAATAATTTTTTTATTATTTTTTGCTGAAGTGAGAGACAATAGCTCTGTGAGGTATCAGACAAAGTGCAAAATTATATGGTTCAAACTCTTCCCCAAAATAATTTTTTACTACTACAAGGGACAATGTAAATCAGGGTGCAGATAATCCCATCAAAAAAAAAAAAAAAAAAAGCAAATTTATTAAACCATAAAGTATTCCAGTGAAAACGCCACTCTCTAAAAGTGGCCCCTTTTCATACACATCCTCCAAGCTGTTTCAGTTTGCTCAGTTTCTTACTCATGTTTTGCTTCACAATCCTTAAGGATCTCAGGTAGTTTATGAAAATCAAATCTCCTGCCTTCTTTTGTTTAACAGAAGAAGACAATACACAAAAATGCAGATTTTGGAATGATATTAATATACATTTTTAATTATTATAAGGCATTAAAAGCCATTTAATCCAATGCTGAATTTACTCTGTAGAGCACAGCAGGAAAATAGGAAGCCTTAAAGGCATGAGCCATGGAACCTGAGGAACATGGGTTGTGTCAAGCTGCTTAAACACAGTGACTTTTTCAGCAGAGGAAATGCTTTAGTATGCATTTTAAGACGAACAACCGCTATGCTTATCTTTAGATACACACGGTTATCTGTTACTATTTAGGGGAAATTTAGGCATTAACTTTGCTGATAAAACATGGATGCCTTAAAAAAAAAAAGTATAAAAGTATAAACATTTCCCCCTACAGAATAATTACATTTTAGTGAATTCAGTTAGGTCCTAACATCTTTAAAAAAGACAAACATATTAACGTGGTATTGTGGAGGGGCCAGCAGCATCCTGTGCAGACTGCATCCAAGTGGCAAAATGGTTTACAAACCCTTTCAAGCATTAGATGCACGGACAAAACATTTAGCCCATTGCATAAGCTGCTGGGTAGAAATGATTTTACAAATTGTTTACGCCAAACTTATCAATGTACAATAAGTCTTAAAAAATATAGGTAGACCCAAGATGCTTGAGAAACTGGTTTTCACATGGAGGATTACACATTTTACTGGTAGAGGATATGGTACAGTAGACTCTTGATTATCCAGGATGATAGGGAAAAAATTAATCCTGGTTAATAAAATCCTGGATAATCACCATCCATAGGAAATATGGGGAGGGCGGGCTGGTTCACCAGCCACCTTGCGCCGGGGGAGGGGGTGTTGGTTCACGGGCTACCCTGTGCCCTGGTGGGTGTGTTTTTTTTGTTTTTTTTTGTGTGTGCTTGGGGCAGCAACAAAGCCAGAACCAGCCCTGCAAGTTCTGCGTATTTTTTTTTTTTTTTTGACATCCTGGTTAATCCACTTTCTGGTTAACCCAATCCTGGATAATCGAGAGTCTACTGTATATGCAAAAATTTTGAAGTTATTTAATAAAACAGTATAAAATGCTTTTAGAATTCCAGACTGTCTTGGATAATCCTGTTTAAACTCCCATCTGCTGCTCCACCTAGAGCTATGCGAGCCAACGAAGCTGGAAGAATCGAGAGTTTTACACAATCAATGTAGTTGCATCTGTTTCAAAAAGTCATGCTACTGGTTTTGTTTAAAACACAATGCACTAAAAAGCTCCAGTCTTGTGTGTTACCATTTACCACAGGCCTGTCCTAATGCGGCTGTGAAAATGTTTTCAGGCAGTATTCTTAGGAAAATCATAAAGGACTGCATAGTTGAAACAGCGTAGAGGAGGAGTGGGCAAACTTTTTGGCCTGTGGGCCACATCGGGGTTCAAAATTGTACGGAGGGCTAGGTAGGGAAGGACCCACCCCTTATCAAACCCCCATCCACTTCCTGCTCCACTCAGAATCCCCAACCCATCCAACTCCCCACAACTCCTTGTCCCATGACTACTCCCTCCAGAAACCCCTGCCTCTAACCATCCCCACCAAGACCCCACCCTCTACATAAGCCCCACTGCTCCTTGTCCCCTGACCACCCCCTCCAGAGACCCCCCCGCTCCTAATCCACCCCCCCCGCTCCCTGTCCTCTGACTGCCCCGACTCCTAGCCACACCCCCTGACAGGCCCTCTGGGACTCCCACGCCCTATCCAGCCCTCCCGTTACCCTTCGACCCTCTGGCCCTTATCCAACCCCTGCAGCCCCCTTACCATGCCACTCAGAACAGCGTGTCTGGCCCAGAGCCAGACACGCTGCCGCGTTGATCCGCTGGAGCAGGCAGCCCCGCGCCCCCCAGACTCCTGCTTGTGCAGCACACTGAGGCTGCAGGGAGCGGGGAATAGCAGGGAAGGGGCCAGAGCAGCCTCCCCAGCCAGGAGCTTGGAGGACCGGACAGAATTAGCCCGTGGGCCAAAAGTGGCCCACGGGCCATAGTTTCCCCACACCTGGTGTAGAGAGATGGACTGTAAACATCCTGAAAATTCAAAGCAATTAATTCAGATTTTTAATTGGGTGAGCTTATATTTGCTTTTATGGTAACTTTAAACCTATTCACTGAGATCGGACTCTAACTTTATCCAGCCATGTAGCTACACAAACTCCAGCCCTTAAAAATACCCAACAAAATACAAGAGAAGCCTGACACTTGAAGGCATTTCTAAAATGTACAACTAAACGTTTGGTTAGCATTTAAACATTTAAAGAGAGAGAAGATGTTCAATCGTGACAATAATTTAAGAAATTTTGATTTTCCTTTCAAACATTTGCCTAAGACTGGAGCTTAACTTTTGCAGGAGGAAATTATTTTGACAGGAGAAATATCAGAGATGACTCAGACAAAAGACATTTTCTCCAAGCTTAGTATTCCCTTTGACTATTAAAATAAGCCATCAACCCAGTTAACATTTTACACCCATTCTTTACGGGAATCTTTTGTAAAAAGTTACACCCCAGACAAGATAGTTTCACTTGATCTCCTACGCCATTCTTACCGAACAGAAAATGTGTCACTGAACCAGAAGGAATGTGCAGTATAAGACAGTAAACTGGGGCTGCCATTGATTCCAAAACCAACTACACAGGCCCATATATTTGCCTTTATGGGCTGTAATATATAAGTAGCACCAAATACAGTGTGTTCTTTAACTGCTTTCAATTATTAATACCAAAATCATTTCAAACTGATCAACATTGGATCATCCAGCACCAGGTGTAAGTGCTACATGTCTCAGAGGAAAATATGAGTGCATGATTGTTTCTTTCTATGTGACCAATATAATTCAGCCCATGAGAAACTACAGCCATGC
This sequence comes from Dermatemys mawii, assembly GCA_007922305.1. NCBI lineage: Eukaryota > Metazoa > Chordata > Testudines > Dermatemydidae > Dermatemys > Dermatemys mawii. The sequence continues at coordinate 225,200 of ML677381.1, forward strand.
ACTAGAACCAAGATTAACACACACTCTTACATCATCTACTCCCATTCAATAATCTTGAGGAGTTTTAAGCCAGCAAATTCAGTCTATACCATCTTATAGGCAAAAATGGTTCAACCCAGATCAATAGAAAATTATCTAAAGCAGATTTCTTCCTCTCACAGCCAAGCCTCTTCAATGTGACAATTCACTGCATCTTGGAATAAAAGAAATATTCTTCAGTGTTCAGTATGGTCTTTACATCCTGGAACCTCGCTCTTGCAAAATCTGAAAGAGAAAATTAAAAATTATACACATGAAAATTTCCCAATATCAGACCTAAAGCCTGGGGGGCTGAGAGCAAAAGAAATCACTGTATTTCAATAAGGTGATAAAGCCCAAAGGGCTGGCTTAAGGTCTTTCCTCAAACTGATACCTTAATATAGAAAAAACGAAGAATAGGCTACACGTCACTTCCTAAATATCATGAACACACCTATACAATAGATCACCATTAGTATATTTGAGTCAGAGTAATAAGGGGAAAGATAGAGCATTTAATATTGTATGGGAGCAGTAAGAGTAGAGATCAGACAAATGAGCACGATTGGTCATCGATAAAGTTCACAGCACACAGACCAAACACAGGGTTCCTAAAAGTCACAAAAAGGTAGAGAGGGAGCTGCAGGGATAGTAGGTGTACGGCTAGGCCAGTTTCCCTGATCCTAATTTGTGTTACACCAGGGAAAAGAGAGAAAAAACTGCCTTTTTCAAACTTGGGATTTTTTAAATTGTATTTGCTTTAGTAATATCTCCTGTGCGCTCTCTCATTTTATTTATGACCTGCGTCACTTAGAGTAACAATGAAATGTGCACAAGTAGCATAAGATGTGTCAAGGAAACCTTGACAGAGACACAATTATAGCGTTAAAAAAAACCACAGTGTTTGACAGTGAGGAGCTAGATCAACTCCTATACCACAGTAGGCTGATCCATTAACCCTACAGTATCTGCACCGACCACCTAAAGCAGCCCTGTGTATTAGTTGTATGGTAACTACAAACAGCCAGATTCTTGACCTCATGGGACTATTTGTTAGGCTATTAATACATGAAAGCTATTAGCTTGATGTATTAAGTTAATGTTTTACATATTTCCATGTTTGATCAATAGTATTTAATAGATTTTCATGTAATATATTGCCTTGCATAATTTCTCTTGCATCTGTGAAGAGTTACAGTCCATATGCAAACCTTGCTTTTGGTGGAATGGGACACTTTGTGGAGCTCACTTTTCCAGGTACTACCCTGCTCAATACTGTTCGGCTTTGTGAAGTGGAAGACAGACAACTGAGAGAGAGAGAGAGAGAGAGAGAGAGAGAGAGAGAGAGAGAGAGAG
>ML677381.1:226583-299463 GCA_007922305.1 Dermatemys mawii
GAGAGAGAGAGAGAGAGAGAGAGAGAGAGAGAGAGAGAGAGAGAGAGAGTTTTCTGAAGCATATTGGTTAAATTTTATGAGGAAGTGAGTTCAATTCAGAGGAGAGAGAGATGTTAAGAATCACACTTTGACAGGATTCGTGTGGCCCATCCCATTGCAGTTGTGAGACTTTGTTTGTAAGAGGAGACTACAGTGAATTGGAAACCTCCTCCGCCCTTAAGACACCATTCTATAACCAGCCTATAACCCAGATAAAGTGGCCCAAACTTGTGCACATGAACCCTACATTCCCATTAACACTCTACCATTCTGTAGCACGCATTTCAAAAGACAGAAATCACTCTCCTGCAGTGAAGAGAGAGCAGAGACTCTCCTAGTGGGGTGGGAGGAAGGGATGTACTCATTTTGCCAAGAACAGCCCATTTGCTACAATATTCACCACAGAAATCACTTTCTGAAAATTGGGATTTAATTATCTTCAGAAAATACTGTAAAGTATTTGCCTCTGAAGCATCCAGGGTGTCCTCTTGGCATCTGCTCACTTTTCCTCTGCTCCCTTTGGTGGTTTTGGCTTTCCTGTCATCACCCTCTTCATCTCAACCTCATTGTATGGGCTCTAAATTCTTGTATGATGGTATCCAAGTACCTTAGATTAGCATGTTACTAGCCTCAGTTTTTTCATGTAATAGGTGACAGCTCAGTTATGATGGTGATTAGCACCCCAGAGAAGCCTACAAATAAACTAAAGAGCAAGTCTTGATAGTAGTCAGACAATAAACTAAGCAAAGCTTTGAATGTGTCAGCAACAAGTACAGAGAATTTTGCTAGTTGTTTGCTAGTCAGTGAAATTAGCACCATCGGACGCTTTACTCTTTTGGCATGTAGCTGCCTTCACGGTGCTGAAAAGAGTTTCTGATCCAACTACGAGGAGAAGGTCTGTGACAGGCCAGGCACATTCCCCAGCAGAAGCAGCCACTGGTGTCATGCAGAATCTCCCTCTCTGGTACTTGCAGTGGAATAGAATGTTAAAACCATGAATATCTTACAGCTACTCAGTAGTACTTTCCCTCCCAAAGGATTTCACAGGCCTTTACAATACACATACAAACGCCTGTCCCTCCATGCTTGCAGGGTAGAACATGGCAGCTATTTAATAGAGCACAGAAGCGCCATATTAATGAATTTACCAAAAAACTTGACATTTAAACTTACAGGTGAATTTCATACCACAAGTAACTATCTTTTCTAGTTTTAAAACCAGCCAACAATGGATAAGCCTTTCACATCAATTTCAGCCCATTAGGATATATAGTCTTTCCTGATATATATAATGCTTTGCGCTCTTCAAGGATTACAATTAGTGAGACCCCTCAGTTGTATTTCTCCTCCTAAAAAAGGTAATTTCAGAGGCAGATTGCTCTCTAGCACTACAGTGGAGATCTTGGTTAAGTAATGGCTTAGGGTCTGTCTATGCTGCAATTAAAAACCTATGGCTGGCCTGTGCCAGCTGACTCAGGCTAAGGGGCCGTTTAATTGTGATGTAGCCATTGAGGCTGGAGCCCAGGCTCTAGGATTCCGCGAGAAGTCTGAATGTCTACATTGCAATTAAACAGCCCCTTAGCCCAAACCCAAATCAACTGCAGGTATCTAAATGCAGTGTAGACATACTCTTGGAGAGAAAAGTGCCATCTGTCAATAACAGTGCTTCCTGCAGCACCTGGATTTTACTTTGTGGTTGGAGGGTTTCTGTTCACATTGTATACTGTTCCTGCTTAGGTTTGAGACCAGATGAGATTACAACTAGTATTGCTATGAAGTTCCTATGAAAGGTTTTCTAGATGGAGTATAAAAATTTTCAAAGTATGTATTGAAAGAAATGCTCCATATTTCAGCATTAAGAAAATTTCCACCCGTGCTTCTAGTTAATTAAAAACATTCTATAAGAAACTGCATGGCAAACAAGTGAATTCAATGAGTGAAAGTCAAGCCTTGAAAATTTACCTGACAACTGCTGCCACTTAAAGTTAAAGAAACAGTTAGGTACTGTAAATTTATTATATATATTGCAACAGCACCCGTGTATGGTGTTTTCCAAAACACAGAAGAGGGCACTTCCTACCCTGAGCAGAACACAAGCAAGTTAACTATCAAATTTTAAAAGCACACATGGGCTGGTCAACTGGCAGAAAAAAGACATTGGCTATGATTTCAATACATTTCACCATATGATAGTCACCAAGCAGAATGTGACCACCATGACTGAATACCACAAAGAAAACGATCAGCTGAATAAGTTATCTGATGAACTCCTGTGGGTTAGGCCACACACAGAAGTTATACCAATTCACCTAAATATGTGGTGCTGAACTGATTAACTAAGTTTAACATCATACGTTTAGTTAAACCTGTGTATGCAGACACTCATATCAGATTCAACATGGCTCATCTCGGTTTAGTTCGTACCAGTAGAGTCATGGAGCTCAGGCAAGAAGAGATCACCAGATCTAGTCAGACCACTGACTTCACCGAGCTCCCGCACACTAAACCCAAACGCAGCCAAAAATATTACATCCCACAGGAAACCAAACTATTATGATGTGCTACAGGGAGATAATAGGAGCGAGTGAGTTGCATGTCACTTGTAACTTTAGTACAACATTTAATTCTGTGTACAGCAGATCACAATCAACAGCACATGCATACTCTCCCACCCTTTTCTTGCTTTTGGTTAGGCATTTTCCTACACGGCTTCACTTCACTTTCTCTTTCCTGTAACAGACCATGGTGATGTTTCTCAAGTCATCTTCAAAGTGTCTCCTCTTTACCTTCTCTTATTCTCCATCTCCTAACCTCTCTTTTCCTCTTCATTGTGAGCTCTACCTCCTGCCCTGTATATTTTGGTTTCTTTACTTCCATATACCCTACAAATCTGTCTCTCTCTCATATTTTACATGCACACACTGCAAATCTCTTTTCTAGCTTATCCCATCAATTGCCCACTCTTTCCCTAAGTAATTCATTTGCCCTACCACATCCCATACCCCCTCTTCCCCACAAAAATAGTATTGAAATGTTACAAGGTGGCCATAACCCAGAGAATTAATTCCACAGACCTATATGAGATAAGGGGCGGACGGTAGAGGGGGAACTGTCCAGGGTAACAACCTGCTGAGAAAGCAACTGCTTCTCCCAGGCCAATCTGTTTGGCTAGAAGAAGGTGTTGGGATAGGGGTGCTGTCCCTGGACTCTGCTCAGTGGCTTTATTTTCCTACTAGCCTCTGGATAGTAGCTGCCGACACATTTGAATGCCTCCTATCCCTAACCATGGCTGGGAAGTAAAATATACTTGGTTCTTATCCTCATTGCTGCCCACAGGATTCTGAACAGGAGTAATACTGACAGACGCTGGCCAGTACTCACTGTGCCACTCAGGGAAACTTTGAGCTGCCTGTTTGTAGAATCCCTGAGTTTATACTCATGTGATACATAGAAGTTTCATACTGACCATACGGACTAATCATTTAATTTAAAAAAAATGAAAGCTTAGATTTTGCACAAATAGGCAATCTTCCCCATGCATGCTTTTCAAACATTTTTATTGCTGCAAGATAAATTTATCTTTCCCAACCCATATGCAAGCAGCACTGAAGTTGTTTGTAAAAAGGCTGCCTTTCCAAAGGTACAGATAAGAAAGGATGTGGAGTATGATCCCATAAGATGCTGAATACCATCAGATTCCAGTGACTTCACCTGGGCTTTGCAGTATTGGAGTCCTGATGAGCAGCAAGTAACAGATATAAGAAACAGGAGACTTAAAATGGAAATGACTGTCAACAAAAACATTAAATTATTCTCCATGCATTGTTTCAAATGTTGTCTGGTCATTTCTTGGTAATTCATCACAATTTGAATTTCAATAGCACTGTCCATTTAGGGACCTCAAAGCACTTTACACTCAATAAACTAGGACTTGGCCTCTCCCCAGTGAGGTTTTTTTCCATTTTAGATCTGTGGAAACTGAAGCATAGAAGTTAAGTGACTTGTCTATATTCACACAGAGGGACTGAGGCGGAGCAGAGAAAAGAATGTAGACCTGCAGATGCCCTATATTGTGATTTAATAGGATCATCCTTGGCTAACATACTTCAGATGGACAAGCCTCTTAACATGTTGCCAAATCAGATATTTACTGAAGATTTTTATTAGCTGTCATTATACACAAAATGTATGACAAGAGGAAAAAATAGGCCATGTAACAAAAAACCCCAAAAAACAAAAACAAAAAAACCAGAACCATTTCTGTGTAAAAATGTTTTCCCCTAGAATCAGTATGAAGTGTTTCCCCTCTCTCCGAAGAGCTTTAAAGGGATGGATAATCCCAGTGTTACTTATGTAAAAAGGCACAAGAGCCACTCCAGATCTTGCCATGTCATCACCATCTGTGCAGCAGACTATAGTAAAAAGTCTATTATCAATTCCACCACTGTGATTTTCACCTGACACTAGGAATAAAGGGAACTATGACTACAAAACAGAGACACCAGTAGGACTAGCCAGAGGATGGTACTGGTGATGGGTAGGTGGTAAATGGGGCAGAGGAAAACGTGTGGGTGAAGTCCTAGGGCAGCTAATGCTCACCATGACATTTACACTTAATCTGAGTCATTCATATCGTAATCCGTCTCTTCATCCTCGCTCTGAATAGCATGCAGCAAGTGTAAAGAAAGGGAGGGAAAAAAAAAAAGATTTCAAGTGAGTCAGAGCCAGTGCAAAGTACAATCCACTTACACTTGAGGTAAGTGAGGCTATTTTATTTTAACTCAATTCTTCATAAGGCAATAAGATACCAGACAATTTAAAAGCAGGAACATTATAAACAGCAAGAAAACTAGTTTTCCCCACTGTCCCAGGCATCAGCAGATTACTGCTATTGGTTCCATTCAGTTCAGCATTCACTTGACACAATGAGAGGAAACACTATGAAATGAGACAGCTGATGCTACATATGGTACCTGAAACCTGAGAGCTCTGAAACTGGCTCCATGTGAATGTGGACTCTTGACACTCGGAAACTTAGCTTTGGAGGCAGACATCAGGAAGAACATTGGGTCATCCCCTCCTAATAGGGCAGCTCAAGAAAGTGGGCAGGGAAACCAAGCGGATTTGGGAATGGAGAGCTCAGAGAAACATAAGCTGTGCCACAAGTGCTCTGCTCACCAATCAATGCCATTGAAACAGTTTAAGTAATTGGCTCAAAGGGGTTAGTTTACTCCTCCCAGCTACATTAGAAAGTTACACACTCATTCCAGCTATCAATAATAGGACTCAGGGAAAGGCAATGGCTTTTGGGCAAGCTGGTAGATATACTGCAAGATCCAGGAGGCAAGATCTAAATTTTGGGCAAGCTGGTAGGTATACAGTTTAGTATACTGTGCCTACGCAGTGGTGATGTAGATATGTTTGTCCCAGGACACCAGAGAGACAAGATGGGTGTGGTAATATCTTTAATGGACCTTCTTCTGTTGGTGAGAGAGACAAGTTTTCAAGTTTACACAGAGCTCTTCTTCAGATTGTGACTGTTATTGTTCTGGTGAACTTGGTCCATTTTAAGTTTTACTTAAAACCATAGTTGAAGAGTTTAGTAAACTACAATCAGAATGAGCTTGAACAGAAATCCAAATCAGCAGCAAAAGGGCAAAAAATGAATAAACTGTTCAGAAAGGAATCTAAATACTTTATATAACACTCAACTCACAGCCCTTGGAAGCCGGACTAAGGTAAGGCTGTTTTCCTTACTAATTCTCTGTGATGTAGTCCAAGCCCTGGGCTATGTACATTCAATGTAGGCCTTATTTTGGGAAGGTTCCTGTATGGACTTTGCAAACACAAGGGTGAGCAGTTAGTTGCATTTGAGGGGTGTTCTGAAACATATGGACTTTCAGAATGCTCAGAGTTGTTTCTTCCAAAGTAGGAAATAATTAAAAAGCAGAGTACATGCTAAATATCTCATAGTGTAAGATTCAAGAGTCAGTCTATATACTTATCACTGTATAATGCTGTCTCATAGAGGAGCATGTTTTATGCTATTTTAAAGCTGTAATTTACATGGCAGCAAAAATCTTCATTTATCAAACTTTACTGCCATTGCTTGAAGTTCACCAGGGTTCTGCTCAGTATTACCAGCATGTCACTTTTGGAGAAAGTCAGTAATGTAGACTGTCACTGAGGAAGCTTTTAATACCTTTGGAAAAACTATTGTCAGGTTTTAGTTACTATTGTTTCTTGTTCTATCTTATTTAGGCTAATTGTGTCCTCCATGAAGAGAATCTCAGATAAAAACACACACCAGAAAAGAAAGAAAAACTGGAAAAGTCCTATCAGCTGGGGCTGCTCCCAACACACATTTTTTTTCTGGTTTGTAAAACCACGACTATTAATAAAGATTCTGGCAGGTAATGCAGAATTATATACAATGGCATTTTCATATTTGTACTGATAGAATTTTTTTTTAAGATGTCATGACACAAGGGTTCTTGTGCTTTTCCCATCACAGCAGCATGGATCAGAGCCACCTAAGCATTTGTCAATATGTAATTCTGGGTGACCTTCATTATCGTTTCAGTGGAATAACAAGTTGTTGAAGGTTAAATCAGACACAGATTAGCAGATTATGGATCTGAGACTAAATTAGCTTTAACATCCATCTGTCGAGAGAACAGATGCCAAGAAACAGTTCTGACTCAACATTCTAGTACCTTCCAACCCAAAAGGATTAAAAAACAAACAAACCACAACCCTCATGCCCCTAATACTCTGTTAACAGTACGTATATTAAACGGAAATGTCAAAAAGATCCCCTCTTGCACCTGTCCACAGTCCCTATCCCACTACTCACATCCTCTTTTAAACTAAAGGGCATGTCAGGGAACACCCCGCCCAACAGTTGCACCAACAGGCAAGTTTATGTAGTTATGATTTCAATAAATTCTTTCTCCAAACTAAGGACTTGTCTACATTACCTGCTGGATCAAGGGGGAGTGATCGATTCAGCGGGAGTTGATTTTTCGCGTCTGGTCTAGACGTAATAAATCAACTTCCGAGTGTTCTTCTGTCAACTTACTGCAGTGAAGACACCGCGGTAAGTAGATCTAAGTAAGTCGACTTCAGCTACGTTATTCACATAGCTGAAGCTGTGTAACTTAGATCAATCCCCCAGTCCCACTCCCCCGTGTAGACCAGGCCTTATTCCTGCATTTTGATGTTAGTCCAAGTCTGATAAAGACAGCTCTCCCATCCCAACCCCACACTGGCCAATGCACAGTGGAACAAAACTCTGCTAATTTCTGGGGATTCTTTCACTCACTTTCCTTTCAAAACGTCTTTACTTGGCATCGGAGAGAGCTTCCAACTGTATTTTCAGCCACACAACAGGACTATGCTTGCTCTTGGTTTTTAACTAACTCTTACTGTTCTAATCTCATGCTACTTCCCACTGTGCTCATTCTTTCTAGTACACGACTCCCTTCTGTGCATCAAGACTCCGGACGAGCATTTGAGACACAGCAGCGTTCTTCAGAGTCCTTCTACTAAGCCTGTGAATTTCACTGCAGAGAGTATAAATGCTGGCATTTCCAACGTCTGAATGACCAAGATCTGCACTTTACTCCTTCTGGACTAGTCCCTCCTCCTTAGACCTCAACACTATTGTTTGGTATTCTACACATTTTCTATTAGCCTAATATCCAGTCAAACGCTGGGCCCTTCTGAAGCATGTTGTTGCAGATGAGTCCCTGAAGTCTCTTGTAAAGATATGCCTTATGGTCAGTAATTCCAGTTTTTAATTTATTATTTTTATCTTGGAGGTGCACATATCCCAGCCCTGAAGAGCTTATGAACTAAGACAACAAGCAAATGATGAACATTGAGGGTTAAGGATGCAATTAAAATACACACACCTTGCTTAAATACCACACACACTTGTCACCTTTTCTGTTTCTTTCAGGCAGCATGGCAAAAGTGGGTTTTGAAGAGGGAGTGATCCATATGTTGAATTTTGTAGTTTTACATGTTCAGTTTTTATTTTTGGCTACACTAACTTCTTATAGAGTTTAAAATACGTTTATCTGAACTGCGATTAAATACATTTCAGCAAAAATTAGCCATTTCACTAGCCATGAAACAAAAAAGTTTTGAAATACTCAAAAGCTTTATGAAATAAGTCTCATTATTTGTATCTTACATATCCACGGTGGGTATCCACACACAAAAATGTTGCTTTCCAAACTGCTGCTGTGCCCAACCAAGAAATGAGCTGTGGACACCATGAAAAGCAATAGTAACCAGCAGCAGACAGTAGTTTACAATAAACAACATGAGCAGAATACAACTGCCATTGGAAGTTCCAGATTAGTCTTCGGGAGCTTTTTTCAGTGTTTACTTTTTTAAAGCTGACTCTTGAAAAGTTGTGCTAAGTTTTATTTTGGTTGTTCTCAACTTAAACCAATAAAAATGATAAATGAGTGGAAAACTTTTTTGTATAAAGATGACTAGTTTTACTACTAACCAATTATTAGTGTTTCCATTCCCCCACCTACCATGGTGTAAAATGTACAGTGCACATTGAGGGGAGGAACAGTGTAATTCATTTTCCATTTGGTCAGGGCCAACTATGAGTCAGTTATGTCACACACAGTTTTCCCTAGCTATTATCCCTAAAAGTCAACAGATCATACATTGAGATCTCACGCCTATAATGTCTTTATCAATTTGGTCATACAGAAGAGTGAGAATTAGATGGAATCCTAAAAGCTGCGAGCTAGCTCAAATCATTGCAAGTAAGGGACTTCATCTAATGGAAAACTTTTGTATCTTATTCTGCATAGGACAATGCTTTTCAGACAGAGTATGTTATATTCACATTCCTGGAGAGAATTCTGTATCCTGACTCAGATAAGCATGGAAAACATCCATCATCTACACTGGTAGCAGAATCAAAGTCTGTCGAATGTCTGATAATCCATATATGCATATTCTCAAAAGGATGCACTCACTAAGAAGTCAGATAAAAGCATGGAAGTTACGGAGAATACTAAGTCGCACATTTAAAGTTCTTGTTTTGTAATGTGTGAGAGTCATACTGACTATTAGAGTTACTTTAATTGGTACAGTTTATATTCTCATGTACAATGAAAAGAGAACCATTACTGACCTTGAGGAGAGATGGCAAGCAGGTTACACACTATGCTCAATCTTTTTTTTGAATAATATCAAAGTCTAACTGCTTTGACGGACATCTTTCATTTCCTCCCTCCCATGCCCAGCATCTTACCTTTGCTTTTTCACTGGGCTCGCTGGTTGTGCCATAGGGGGTATTATGCAGCTCCTTTGAGACCACACACAGAAATTCAGCCTGATCTTCATTTCCATAGTTATAGGAAGAACCAATACTGACCAACTGAAAGAGGAAAGAAAGGCTTAGGGGTATTTCCGCACCAAACATCTGATATCAATTTTCCTCAGCTTTGGCTTTAACACTCTTTAAGGTGTTGGCTGAATTTTGAGCATGAGCAAATAGATGCCAACTTCTGATGTCAGCATTAATGTAGCTGTTCTATTTAAAGGTCTATGAGTCTACTAGTGTAAGGGTGGTATTGCCAATAGTACTCCGAGTGCTTAGGCAAAATCCTACAGAGGCAGTCAATGGGGAGAGGACATCTGCTCCCACTGCATTTCAGACACCTGAACGCTCCCCCCTTTCCTCCAAAAGTGATTTAAAAAAAATGTGCGTGTGACATGATAATGTGGCTGGGATTTAGACAAGCAAGGAACTGCATGCAGAGAGCACTCTGACCTGAAGAAACATCTGCTATTTTACTCCCAGAATGACCCTATGCTTTTATTCGGAAATGAGAGAAATATTTAGAACAGGAAGCAAAAGTGAGCATTTGACTGAAAAAAGAAGAAAAACAAATGGTGGGACTTGAGGATCAACTTTCCAAATTCGTAGGTATTGTTACAGGGAAATTGGTTAAGGTAGCATTACAAGTGGAAGTTACATGCTTGAAATGAAATGTTGCTTATTTATAAACTATTAGAAGCCTTAAAACTGAACGAGAACAATTTATCTCAAACTGCAGTCATAACTACCTAAGGTTAAAGGATTTACTCAGCAAGCCTTAACCAGGAATTTTTTTGTAATGCACATTTCTAAATTACAGATAAAATGACACATGTGGTACCGATATTCAGTTACTGCTGACAAAAACTCTCTGGTGCACAGATCCTCTATATAAAGGATGGGCAAACTTTTTGGGCTGAGGGCCACCTATGGGTATGGAAATTGTATGGCAAGCCATGAATGCTCATGAAATTGGGGGTTGTGGGGTGTGTTGGGGGGTGGGGGGGTGAGGGCTCCAGCAGGAGGTCATGGCTCTGGGGTGGGGCCAAAAATGAGGAGTTCAGGATGTGGGAGGGAACTCTGGGTTGGGGCAGGATTGGGGTGCAGGCTCCAGCTGGGTTTGTGGGCTCTGGGGTGAGGCTGGGGGCGCAGGAGGGTGTTCCAGGCTGGGACTGAGGGGTTTGGAGGGTGGGAGGGGATCAAGGTTGGGCAGGGGAAGGGAGCAGGCTCCAGGCATTGCTCACCTCAAGCAGCTCCTGGAAGCAGCGGCATGTCCCTTCTCTGGCTCTTAAGCAGAGGCATGGCCAGATGGCTCTGAGCATTGTCCCATCACAGATGCTGCCCCTGCAGCTCCCAGCCAATAGGAGCTGTGGGTGCCGCGCTTGGGATGGGGATAGCGTGCAGAGCCCCCTCGCTGCCCCTATGTATAGGAGCTGGGGGCGGGGGGACACGCTGCTGCTTCCAGCAGCCGCGTGGAGCAGGGCAAACCCTGGACCCTGCTCCCCGGCGAGTGCTCGGGGGACGGATTCAAACATCTGAAGGACTGGACGTGGTCCCCAGGCCGTAGTTTGCCCACTCCTGTTCAATCCCCACCCTAAGCAGTCATAAATTTCACCAAATTAATCATCCAACCTGCCACAGACATGTACTAACAGCCTTCTGTCCCTAGTTTGCAATATCCCTATTTTCAATCTCAATATGCCAGTAGTTTAGCTGTAAGGTACCATTGATCAATTTCCATTTCATTATTAAAGTGCTCCTGCTATATGACCAAGAGCAAAGGTTCAGTTTTCCTGCTGTTCAGAGCAGCATAATTTGAAAGTCAAAAAACTATTGTTCTAAAAAACAGTTTATTTCCATTAGCTCAGGTGACCCAGAGATATTAAAGGACCTGATGGATGCCCCTGCACCCAGTTTGAGCCGCACAACAACAGAATCTTGGGCCAGAACATGGTCAGGGCACTAGGAATTAGGCTGTTTACCCATAGAGGCAGAGGGAGGAGATAACTCAGCTGAAAGCAACCCCAACACATATTAACGGGGAAAAAAAAAAAAAAAAGCTTCCTTGTACCCATGTGGAGCAGCAGAACAGAAATATCCAGGAGCTATGATACTATGGTAAAGTACTTAGACAGACAAATATAACCAGGGCTTTTACCCTGGGACATTGTTTGCAAAAGGTCAACTACATTTAAACAGCAAAGACAGAGTATATGGATTCACCACTGCCTCAAAATTAACCCTTTTATCACTGTCACTTGCCAGGAGTGCTTGTCAGTAACCATCCCGCCATCACACACTCCTAGTGCCTTCATACATCTCAACTATGCATATGTAGTCAGAGAATATCCAGTTGACCAGAGCATGAAAAAATTAAACCTGCTAAAAATAAGGGGTTACCTTTTCCACCAAAGCATTTCTAATGAACTTACAGAAAACAAGCAATGTAAACACACTCCTGGAGCATTTAATGGTGTTATTTATCTCAACAAGTCCAAGTACACCAGCTTTCCCCAATGAATACTCTGCTACTTACATCAAGAATGTCTAAGTGACTGACAGGGAATCACACAGTAAAACACAAGGTACTTTGATTTTTTAGCCATATAGTATAAACTAAAAGAGTCTGCTCTACCCTACCTTGGAAAGGGGCTGCCAAGATTAAGAGATGAAATTACACAGCCCACTCAAAAGACAATTGAGCATTAAGAAGAAAGAATTCCATACATATTAGTGATCCGTTAACTCTGTTTCCAATCAAAAGAAGGCACTGTGTATGAGCTTTTGCACTGTAAAGTGAGCTTTTGGCCCAACCCATAAAACTGAGCCATAAGAACAGATAAACTGATGCAAAATGAATACTATACAACACACACAGTGTAACCAGTTTCTCAAACCAGAACGAATATTTAAAAAACCCTTTATTTTAAATTAACTTAAACAACTTTACTTTGAAAGCACAAAAGCATTAAGTGGCTTGATACACATTAACACAAGATTAGAGATATCCCAACTTCCTAAAGGATTTAAAAAATAAATCCAAGTATTCCATTTAGTTCTACAGACAGCCAATTGTCTTCTTGCCAAATGACTTCACACTCCCCAGAACAGGGGTGGGCAAACTATGGCCTGTGGGCCACATCCGGCGCAGGAGTCCTGGGGATCTGTCAGGGGCTGGGGGTGGAGGGTGGATAGAGGTTGGGACAGTCAGGGAACGGAGCAAGGGGGGGTTGGGTGAGGGGGTTCCTAAAGGAGCAGTTAGGGCTGGGGGGTCTCTGGAGGGGACAGTCAGGGGACAAGGAGCAGCGGGGTTGGATGGGTCGGGGATTCTGAGGGGGGCAGTCAGGAGGTGAGAAGTGGGAGGGGTCTGGATATGGGGGGGGGCAGCCTGTTTGGGGAGGCACAGCCTTCCCTACCTGGCCATCCATACAATTTTGCAATCCTGATGTGGCCCTTGGGCCAAAAAGTTTGCCCATCCCTTCCCCTGAACAAGAAGGGCCAGAGGTCAAAACGACCGGGTTTACAATTGCAGCAATTCTTTTGCCAGTAAAGGGAGAAATATCTCATTGCTCACTGAGGGTCAGCAAAAATAAACATACTCTGAAAAGAGATGTGCCAGTTATCAGAGGTGCCTCAACCAAGTCCCTGGATTAATATGGAATGGATCTCGTGACAGTGAGCTCTCTAGGAGGGCTTAACTCAGTTTTGCTTTCTCTCATGCTTTGAAACAGCCTAAATTTGCTGACCTTCTGGGCATGCTGCTTTTAGTGAGAAGGTGGGCTGATGGTTGGTCAGGGGGATATTAATCAGCAGGATAGTAGTTTTTATTTTGTTGGCTGTGGTAAGTCTGGATGGGCTAATCATCAAATTACTGATTAGTTTTTATATTTCTAGAGCTTCAAGATACATGCTGATTATAATCTCTCTTAAAAACATGGGTTCTTTGAAGCTGGCCTGTGTTACACCCCTGTAAAATGCTTATACAAGAAAACCTGTGCATATGTATGCTGTTGAGAATGTATTGTTTGTATAGCACCAAGAATGTGCTAAAAGCTTAACTCCAGAGTGTTTTCCACAAGGAGGAGTTTGATCTTGGGAACTCACTGATTCTTTGACCTAAATATACATATGTATATATGCAATTATAGGAGAGGGGCTGTTAACTTGGAGGAAGAGAAGAAAATCAAAGTGACCTGTTTCTAAAATGTTTGCTAAGAAAATTCCCTGAATCAAAAGTTTACAAGATAAACATTTATAATATGTAATAAAGTATCATGAGCATACAATAAAAGCTAGTTACGACAACTACACACACAGAACTACCAAGTGCTGCACAACCAAGAAGAAAGCAGAATGATCTGAAAGCAGCAGAAATGCAAAGTGGCCATGCATATCGGTGTGAGGGTGAAAAGAATGGTGTGACACACCTCACTGCAGCATTTCTGGAAGCGTCTCTCCTCCCCTTTCACTTCCCGTGACACTATCAGCAGAAACTCTGACTGCTGGGCCCGGCCACAGCCATATGGGGAACCTATACTGACAAGCTGCAACAATCAATCAGAGCAAAAAACAAAAGAAAAAAAACCCTTTGTAATGCTGGAGTATATAACTATCATCTGAACTGTACAAACAACAGATTAGCTCTTGTGTATTCACTTGCTACTCAAACACAGAGTAATTATATTTATTGTGTAAAAATGAAAGCTAGTTTGTTTAGTCCCCAGAATAGAATCCTATGTAATATATTTAAAATTTTTGCAGGTGGTTACAAAGCCAGTTATAATTTGAAGGCAAATGCCAATTTCTTATGAAAGTCTGCTTGCAATAAGTCAGTAAACACTTACTGGATGTGGGGATGGAAAAGTTATAAGAGAATTTTTCTTATTACAAGGGAACAGCATTGGTAACCCAATATATATTCCCGAGGAAAATATATAAAATAAGTTAAAAGGAAAAAGTATCTATATATAAGAATATGAGTTAATTGTAAAAAGGTTAATTTTACAAAGCACCAAGAAAGAACTTTCTTACACAGTAGGGCAAAGCTAGCTTCCATGAAATCACTCAAAAATACTATGCCCATAAATAGCAAGAATTTAATAATGCTGAAGTTCAGGATGTTTCAGTTAAATTTTGTAGTTTTTCATTGGATGAACTGTCTTCATAATGTTCTGCAACACCTAAGCCATGGGAAAGTATATGCAGGGCAGTGCACTTGGCAAGGATTATGGCTTTAGATTAAATTTGAAGGGCTAGATATACAAGGTACTGTGGGATAAGCAACTGACAATTCACATTACTTACTCATTGAAGATAATACCAATGAGAGGTGCTGATACAAAGCTATGACAGAAAATGTAATTTACTTTACAGTTCATATTATGTGAATAATTTTGAGGGCAAAAGTTAAATACTGACTTTGTATAGTCAATCTACGTAAGAAGGCATTGTTGGATCAGATTTCAGACTATATTCATTGTTAATTTGTATGATGGACACATCTTAAATAGAAGGAGTATGGACAATGCAAAATTATTTAAAGTTTCTCTTTTTGCACTGGATGATAAATATTTGGTTTCTGTGTTCTTCCAGAGGTGGTAATTAAATCACTCTCCCCACTTGTAGGTTTAAAGAGACAGGAAGGTAATTCAGCAGTACAAAACCACATTACTTCTGTGCTAGGGAAAGGGTTGGAAGTTAGGGTGTGTATTTGGCTGATCCTTCAGCAGTACAAGTCCCAAGAAAAACTCAACATTAGAGCGATCTTTTAAAGCCCAACAGACTAGTCCAGGGGTCTCAAACACGTGGCCGCCAGCTGCCCGTGCCTCCCCCAGCCCCCAACTTTTACCTAGAGTGGCTCCAGCTCGGCATGCACCAGCGGCAGGGCAGGCTGCCTGCCTGCCTGCCCTTGCACTGTTCCATGGTCTGGGTGTTGCCCTTGCTTCCAGGCACCTCCCCCGGCAGCTCCCATTGGCCGGGAACAGGGAACCGCGGCCAATGGGAGCTTCATGAGAGGTACCTAGAAGAGCGGCCAGGGAAAACAGACCCCTGTGCCCCCTTCTCCCAGGTTCCGGTCGCTTCCCGGAGCATGTCCCTGAACCCCTCCTGCACCCCAACCCCCTGCCTTGAGCCCCCGGTTGCCCCCCAAATCCTCCTGCACCCCAAGCCCCTGCCGAGCCCTCTGCCACACCCATACCTATCCTGCACCCCAACCCCCTGCCTTGAGCCCTCGCACACCCCATGCCCCTCCTGCACCCCAAGCCCCTGCCCCGAGCCTCTGCACCCCTCTTGAACCCCTTGGGGCAGGGAGGGAGCGGAGGTCATGTGGGGACTCCGGGGAAGGGGTTGGAATGGGGGCGGTGAAGAGGTGAGGCAAGGGTAGGGCCTAATGGAAGGGGTGGAGTGGGGCGGGAGCATGTCAGTGATGCGGCCCTCAGGCCAATGTACTAGCCCTCATGTGGCCCTCGTGGTCATTTGAGTTTGAGACCCCTGGACTAGACAAATTCACAGCTTGCCCAATGGATAAAAATGTCAGCATGGAGAACGAATCTCTATCAAAAGACAGGTCACAAAGAAATGCACCAACAGACACTTCCAAGTACTTTACTGGAATGTAAACTAATGTAGAAATGTGGTTTACTAACACTGCTTTCGCTTAACAGCTGTTGAGCTTCTTTAAATCCATAAGTCCCTGTAACTGGCCCAGAAGTCTGACCATTCTCTCTCCCCCGCTTTGATTATCACCATTAGGATGGTATTAAGATACCTTTTCAAGCACATGAAGTGAAGAAGAAACGTCTCTGACCTATTGATCACATACAGCCCTTTAAACCAGGTTAAGCCAGGCGCAGGGCTAGATAGGATCCCAACCCACAGGAAAAATATGGCTCTGGAGAAATAGATAAATAACTGTGCATGGTTCTTACTATACACCACCGGGCATACTGCATATTGGGCTGGGTACCATCTCAGAGGAGAGAGAGATTGCATGGAAGAGTCAAAGGAATTTCTCAGAAAAAGATCACACCATCACCACTGTATACCCTTTTGGAGATAAAGCTCTACGGAGACTCAGAGAATGTTAGAATCACACTGCAACTAGAGAGTGTCTGCTAACAGCAAAACTGCAATGCAGTTAACAGAGAATCCCACCAGGGGCCAACTAAGTGCTGGTGGGAAACTGGATGACAGATTGCACACCTGTTGTGTCAATCAATCTTAAACCATACATCCAAAACAGAGAATTGTGGAGAAGAGATAAAAATGAATTAAAAAAGCAGAGAATTTAAAACCAATGGCATTTCCCAAAGAATGATTAATTCAGAAGGCAAAATTAATTCTTTGACAATGTAACTGCAAAATTCACCAGTGTTCAAGCATGCTAGTCCCAAAGAATGGGGACATAAAGTGGAAGTTGTAATATCCTTGTCTCCTTCAAATAGGAAAGACTCTTTCTGCAAGAAACCAGAAACCAACTTCCTACAAAGAAGAACATCCAGGGAACTTATTCAATTGTCAAATGGATCAAGTGAAATGTAGCAGGTATTCTCAGGTATCTGCCCAAAACACGTGGTATCTGGGCTGCAGAGAGGATCCTTATCACTTGAACTGGAGAACTGAATCATGAGAAGTCATCAGTACACCGAGATTTTTTTCACCACGGCCAAACTGGATGATCTGAACACCTTGCAAATTTCTAAGAGTAAACACAGTATGTCCTCTCTCATCTTCCTACTGTTTTTAGGTCTCATTTTGTTTTTTAAACAAACAGGCATGACTGTTATTGAGGAAAGGCTGAGTTAAAGTAGGTTTTACATTTATTTAAATGGCACTAAGCTTTGTAGTCATCCAGATCTCTTTCAGAAGTGAATTCCCAGCGCTACTGACCGGTCACCAAGAAAGCTGTTTCCTAAGCACACAAGTCTCACTCTGGGGTTGAGTTACATTGCTCCACTGCTGGTAGATGTAGTGACCAGTTATGGTCCTACAGGGTAAGGCAGTTCCTCAGGTAATTTCTTGATGACCAAGTTTCCTCAGAGAAAGGTCACACTGCAAACTTTAAAATGTGTTATTGAATATGAAGTGCACTATAGAAGGTTATTTGTAGGCTGTGCAAAATAAGCTTATTTGACCTAAGCAGAACAAGAATAGAAAACATTCAGGGAGTTCACCTTCATTCCTTTGCACAACTGTTTTGACTTATTAGGTGCTAGCAGTGTGCTTAGTACAAACATAGGAGTTCAGATTTCAAAGCAAGGAACAGACTCATACTTTATCTGGTATTTTGATGTCCAGAACTGTTCCTACAATGTACAGTGCTAATAATTTTTAGCAGATTAACTAGGTAGGATTGCTTTAATGCTTATGAAAAATGCCGTATTAGACCTCTGGTTTCCAAAGCTGCCACTTTATTCACAGAAGTTAACAATGCCAAGGCAGCTGCATTAAAACTTTCCCCCATATTGTTCCCAAGTGTGTCTAAGCCCTGTTCTGGAAGGGCCATCTGTAGGGCAAAAGAAACATCTAATCCCTTTCCCCAGAAGCCTTTGTACCATGCTCATTACTGGTATAAACTCATTAGCGGTGTGATGCAGACATCTACATTTACGAGAACTGGACTGAGATGACTGAAGAACTAAAACATTAATTTTCAGTTACAAATTGACATGCAGATGTTAATATGAATTCCATTCCCAATCTTTTGAGCCATTCACTCCTTAATAATCATTAAATTTATTTAAGGCATGTATATAGAAAACCCTTTCCAATACATAAAACTTTAAAATTTCTGATCATTAATGTGACTCAAATCAATGAGGTTCTCTGTTTATCTTGTTACCTGTTCAAATTTCCAGCCATCAGACATGGTGGAGACCATTTGAGTGAGCTCCTCCTCCTGACACTGCAGCACCCTGTACACATGTTTGACTGGCACCTTAAGGAAGAAACATCAGACACTCAATACAGCATGGAGTATTCAACAGTGTGTACTATTGCTGGGATTTCCTCATTCCTTTAAAAAGATATTAAGCAACAAAGACATTCTGAACACCAGAGGATCAGTGGGGACTCTAGTGAGTCACTGGGTTTGGTACCTTTGGCATGTAATGAAGTGTTTGCAACGCTCTTCCTCTCAGTTTTTAACTGGGACCAGAGTCTCCAACCAATAGCATACCAGTTACGTGGCCCAACATAACGTACATACAGGAACACTTCTTGGAAATGGCGCATTTTCTTTTTTTTTTTTCCTCCTTTTGCTTGTTCCGATTCTGTCCATTCATTACCCTTTCAGAAAAATCTTAAGACTTGAAACGTTTCACAAACATTTCAGGCACTAAAACTCCTGACCCCACACAAATCAATGGGTATTCTAGAGAACCAGACCCCTTTGAAAATAAGTACTCCTGGGGGAATACTGCACCCCTGTACAATGCACAATTTTGCAGAAATTCATGCTGTGAGTACAGAATTTCCTCCCCCATCCCAGAAATTGGCTGCAGAGATGTTGGCTGCCCGTAGGGCCTGCTGGACCTGGCAGAGCACAGCTCACAAGTACAAGACAAGGCTCGGGAGAGGAGAGGGAACCGGAGGGTTCTCAGCACACCCTGAAGGAAGGAGGCGGCAGAGGGCAGGAACTTCCATGCAAGCCCAGAACCCAGCATCAGGCTGTTTCTCACTTTGGATTCCTGGACTCTGAGGGGCAGAGGGCATAAATATCTGAGCCCGGGGGAGCTCTACAGCTGGCCTCTGGAGGGGGTAAAGCTGACAGTGTCTGGGCCGGGGGGAAGGAGAGGAATAAAGGATGCAAGTGTCTGAGCTGAGTGGGGAGAGGGGCTGCGGCTGGTCTCTGGAGGGGAGGGGGTGAGAGTGCCTGGAGTATCTAGTACTCCAGGAGTATTACATAGCCCTCTGGAAATCTGGCTGTAATCCTACGAAAATCCTAATACTAGGCTGTGAGAAGCTGGCTTTTCCACATTGTACGGGATCATATCCCACCCTCTTCCAAGATTTAGTTTTTAAACAAATAAAACAATATAACAGAGGCCAAGGTTTCTCCCCAGGCCTACCTGCACCTAGGCTTTCAATCTAAGGAATGTTCAAACCAGATCCTAGACCCTCTTTGCCCAGAGAGCCCCCTCACCGCCTTTATACCCAGGGCAGGGCCTTATCTACTGCAATGAATCAATCAGCAGGAATCGATCCGCATTTCCCCAAAGGGTTCCAACGAACAGAGTATATCAACAGAAGAACCCGGCCGCTCTTTGACCAGCTCCAAGGAAACCCAGCTACCACAGCATATCCTAATACCAGCTCCAGGGATATATCACACTAACATCAGATCTTGAATATATTTTCCACACGTAATAGAGTTTCTTTGCCACATTTACTGCATGTTAATTTTTATGGAGAAAGATTCACAGGTTGATTTGAGAAAGACTAGAACCCCTTCCTGAAGGTGACAGTGCTGCTGATGGGGAAGGTGACCCGACTACAGAAGAATATAGCGGGAATTAAAGGATGCAACAAATAGGCTGCAAGAAAGGATTAGGAAGGAAACTGTTCATATTCTAACAAGAGTAACTTAAGGAAATAAACTGTTAGAGAATGGAAAGCTTTGGTCTGTGACAGTGTATTTAGCATTATCCTTACAAAAAATAGGGACTGAACCAGTCACACAAGAACTTATCAATTATGTTTCAATATTTAATCTGTTTCTGGCTCAAGGACAGTCTAAGACTATGTCTATACTGCATATCTTACAGTGGTATAGCTGTGCTGCTACAGCTGGGACACCAAGGTCTTTTGTGTAGCTGCTCTTTGCTGGCAGGAGAGCTCTCCTGCCGGCAAAATAAAATCACACCCCCAACAAGAGGTAGTAGCTTTGTCAGCGGGAGAGCATCTGACTTCCTTCACTCACATGTAATTCATTCTGAAGAACTGTCCTAGAACCAAATCCAGAAAAATAGTCCCAAATCTTGTTAGGGAAATGGCGAGTGAAAAAAGCACCCACTCAACATCAGCAGGATGTTACAAATGATTGACATTAACAAAAACCAGTCTCATGTCTTATGTCAGAATTAGGAAGGAGTGTTAGGAAAGGGCCTCACCTGTGAGATTTTGCTGTCTCTCTCTCTTATTTTGTCTTTTACCAATTTTATAAGTGATGTGATATTGTAGAATTCAGCTTCTTCCAGTACACCTGATAGGAGATAAAACAATTATGCTTGAAAAGATAGCGTAAACAAAGAGTGCAGGATAAGGACTCCTAGCCAGTTTCTGGGAGGATCTCTTTCACTGCATGGGAAACAGTTTGCCTCATGAGCAGCTTCTTGAACAAGATGAATGGGTCTGACTTCCTTCACTCACATGTAATTCATTGTTTAATTCATTCTGAAGAACCGTCCTAGAACCAAACCCAGAAAAACTTTACAAGACCATTTCAGGGGAACTTATTCTAGGCTCAAAGTGCAAACACAATTAATGAAGTGTTTTTAAAGGAACACACACTTTTAGAAATGGCCCAATAAAAAAAATTGATATTCTAATACAGTATCCCTTAAACTCAGAAAACACAATTTTGTTCCAGATCAGACCAGGGTTCATCTAAAACCAGTCTGTGAATAGTCCCACTTCATTCAGAGAAAGGTCCAAAATATTCAGCAGATGGCGGCCATGGAAAAGCAAGACCACAGAGAAAGCTTCTTCCTAACTGCCATTAGATAAAGATTGTCTTATGCCCCAAAGTTGCTCACAGAGGCCTTTTTTCTTGGCTGCCAAAACCACATCGCAGTCTCATGTACAGAGTTCTGTCTATTCTCACTTTCAGCATTCCCTGCTTCCTGTCTCATATTGAGCATGTGTGTTTCACAACATTTTCCCCAAGTTTAAAATTTGGTTATTTTCTACTCATGTTTCTAACCTAATTCCCCTTTGTATCACCTCTCAGTCCTTCCATCTCCTCTCAATTTAGTTTCAGTAACATAAGATTCAGTCAATGCGCACACAAATGATTAACCTGGATGATATCAGAAAATTTACAGGGAAGCCTAGAATTGCCCTTGTTGGTGAAGGACTTAATTTCTGGCACGTGCAAATACTATCATCAGGTAATTAAAAGTAATGGGATGAAAAGTAGAATAATCTTTCAAAGGAGGTGGTGGGAATCCCATTGCTTAGAATACTTAACACTAGACTGGGACAAAACAATTCTGCAGTGGCTCCCTCTCAGGGATAAGCGGATGACATATTTTCTAACTTCTGACCAGTGCAAGACCGTATGGTTCTGGTGTGCAAGACCGGGGAGATTTGACTGGAACCTCTGTATTGATGGTATATTAGTGGTTGAGAGATAGTTCATGTAACACAGTTGGGATGTCTGTGTAATTGCTGTGCCTATCAGAGGTTTGTGGTTTGACACAGCATCACAGTGTAAGAAGGATACCCCAACACAGAGGGCTCAGCGATGCCACAGTCCAGGTTGCACCCCATCACAGGGATATGAATCGGGGCCCATGTAGGAGTGGATTCAGAAAGAGTGTCCCCTAACTGGTGTAGTCTGCATCTCAGAAGATCCCAGCCTTCACTTGTTTTTTCTTGCTTTACATCTTCGACACCTCATTTCGTAGCTATCCTTAAGAATACTGGAAGGTCTTTCTTTCAAGACCATCAGTACTGTAGGAAAGAAGTAGGGCTGTCACTGTTAAATGATACAAAGCACCTAAATTACCATGACTGAATGTGTGCCTTCTAACAGTGTTTCCAGTTCATGGAACAAGGTCAAGAATCAAACTCAGGTCTATGGACAGCACTAGCCAGCCTTAAGCTACTTAGTTGTGCCAGAGGCAGGGTAGAATCCTATAAAGATTTGTCTGCAGTGTAACTCAAATATGAAAATGGAAACTGATTTATTAAGACCGTCCATTCCTTCTACAGGCAAGCCCACTTCTCTTTTGTGGTTTTCACAGCAATTACAATACTGAGAAAGAGAAAAGAAAACAAGGGATTTGGTTTAAGTCCTACCTTCCTCTGCTAGGTCCTTGTTAATAACGAGTTTTCCATGTCTGAGATAGTTCAGTACTGGCCCAAAGTAGGTCGGGTCTCTGTCTATTAAATAGGCACCTGTTTCATCCTGTAAAAAAAAAGAAAAGAAAAGAACAGCCAAGAAAACTCAGCGGATTAAATGCCCAGTAGACTAGTGTGCTCAATTAAAATCTACAGTTAACCAGTTAAGTTACATTAGGGCAGGGTTTCTCACAAGAAATGATTTGGTGGCCTGAGAGTGTGGCCAACTAGTGCTGGTGGCTGCTCTGACAATTTTCCCAAAAATACTCAGTTACTGAAGGAAAAACAAATAAATATGCACATACACATGTTCATATAATTGATATTTATTTATGTAGAGTTATTTCACAGACTGAATAATAAAAATAATGTACAGTCTTCTCTGTTCCTTACTGGACTTAGAATTAAAACAAACAATGTGTTTTGCATGTTCTTATCCCTTTTTGTTGTTATCTCTTTTGCTTTTTTTTTGGCTGCTTTTTTTTTTTTTAAAAAAAAGACTTGCTAGTTAGTAAGTCTGTTTCTGCAAAAGGTGATATTTGTATTTTGTTAATATCACTTTTCACAGCAGCAGACTTGCTAGCTAGCAGAAGGCAGTAAAAAGTGATATTAAACACACATATATCACTTTTCACAACAGACTTACTCAGCATTAGGGACTTGTCACTATCAAGATAGTCTCTTTAATCTCACTGGTTTCTCCTTCATTAAGAGACAAAAAGAATTAAAATCTGAGTTAAAAGTTCACACTGACAAACAGAAAGTCACTGTAGGCATAAAACACTCAAACTTTTGAAAATTAAAATAAAATATCAGTTGCAGTTAAAAAGCAATGCTTGAAAGCCAGAATGTAACTCTGGTAGCTCAAAGAAACAGAACAACAAAGGCTAGAAATGGTACCAACCCCGACATGAACTCATTTTCTTTGTTCAAACTTAACCTCAGAGAGACCCCTGCTGGTGGTAATCCTGGGAGAATTCTGTGCCACTGCGCAAGTGAAGAATTCATGTCCCCTGTATATTCTGCTGGAGGTAATTCATGCAAAATACATTCTGCTGGAGGTGCTGTAATTACACCTTTCGCCCACTAGGGGCTACTGTGGCACCAGAAGAGAGGGCATCTGGCTCACAGGCCAGAGCAGCCAATTATGGAGAGGAAGAGGGTAGAGGTGAGGAGGCACAGCATAACAGGGGCACACAGGGCTGCTGAGGGGAAGGTCATATAGACTGGGGTTCAGGACAAATTTGGGGGGACAGACTGGGGCAGGGGCAAATAAGGTGACAGCTTTGAGCTGGGGGATGAAGGCACAAAAGAGGACAGGGACAGATGTGCCTGACTAAATGGGAGAGGCTTGGGGTCAGCCGGGGAGCCTCCCCCATGCAGCCCCTAATTGCCTAACACTCCCTCCCCATCCCAAAAAAAACCTCTGTTCCATACTCCTCCAACTCACACCCAACAACTCTCCAGTTCACTCTCAAGCTCCTTCCCAGTGATTATTTCCTGTTCCTCAGCTCCTTCGTTACCCCGACTCTTCCCCAAGCCTTTGCACTACTTCTGAGGAGGTGCAGGAAATATGTTTTTGTTTTGTAATTTAAATAAATTACTCAGAGTTGTGTGTTCATATGCCTAGTAAGGACTCTATTTGTCAAGAAACATTTCCTGAATCTTTTTTGTTGTCTGTATTGTCATAGACATACTTGTTAACAGTATTTTGAAATAAATTACCAAAATAATTGAAAATGGTATGATTATATTGTGTTATTTTGACAAATAAAAAATGCAAAATTTTAAAATAACGTGCACATAATTTTTACTTTTTGGGTGCAGAATTCCTCCAGGAGTATAGTGGGAATGAAATACAAAAACACAACTCTCCACCCTAAGGCCTTCAATTGCATATGTAATTTACAATACAGTAGTTTAATCTTTCGTTGTAGGGTGATATACCTAAAACCCCTCCTTCTAGCTGTTTCGGATACAAGGGGACATCATGGGGCAGAGTATGATAGTGGACTGAGGAAAGGTTGACTGTAGTTCACAAGCAGGGGGCAATCTGAAAGATGTGGCCTATGATCCATATGAGACTGTCATATGGGACAGGGTAAAATGCCTTACTAAAGACTGTACAACGTATAATCCTACTCACAGCTTCCTCTCTATCCAGTAGGTCAGTTATTTTCTTCTTTGATAAGTTAAGTTTGGATTGACATGATTTGTTCTTGATAAATCCATGTAGGCTGCTACTCATCTCCTCATTAGCCTTTAGGTTAGAATAAACTGATTGTTTAATAAATTGACCCAGTATCTTTCTGAGTATGAAAGTTAAGCTGACATATCTATAATTGCCCAGCTCTCATCTTCTCTTTTCGAAAATAGCTGCTATTTTTGACCTTCTCTGACCCTCTGGTATCTCACCCTTCCTCCATTAGCTCCCAAAGACAATTACTAAAAGTTCAGAGATTACTTAAGAATCTAGCCAAAGCACTCAAAGGTGAATTTCATCCAGCTCTGTCGATTTACATACATCTAACTTATCTAAATCTTCTTTAAACTTGTTCTTTCCCTATTTTGATCCGAGATCCTTCCCACATTGTTAATATTAACTGTGTTAAGTATCTGGTCACAACAAACATTTTCAGTGAAGACTGAAACCCTGAAAAAAAGCAATGAACACCTCAACATTCTGTGACAGGTTTAAGAATAGCAGCTATGTTAGTCTGTATCCATAAATAAAACAAAAAATACTTGTAGCACCTTAGAGACTAACCAGCATTCTGTGTGTTAATTATTTCCTCTCCTTCCCTATTAAGTAAATGGATCTACACTTTCCTTTTTTTCCTAATATATTTATAAAATCTCTTCTTATTGCCTTTTTCCCCCTTACTCATTCAATTTCGTAGCCTTTTGGATTTTGTCTCCAATACGCTTTTCTTTTCTATTCAATGTACTCTTTTGTATAGCAATGGCATAGCTCAGTTTCAGAATTCACAAATTGTAAACTATGGATTCATGACAATGCAAAATTGACAGGATACGATTTAAATAAAACATCTATGTACCATGACAAATAAGTTTACTCAATAAATAAAAGTGGCCCAGAAATTCAGAGATACAGATCTTGTGCTCCTTTTAAGAGCTCTGTAGAGTACTTCAATACAAATAGTCATGGGTATGGTACAAGAACCTAAACCAATTAACTATATGGGTAGTCTATAGGAATTATTATACAGCAAAGAAAAAAATGTCCCCATTGTTAATTTACTCTTACACTAAAGGTTCAATTGGCAAAATTAAAACAGAGCTTCTCTGAATACAACTAGTAAATTCCATTAAAAAAGCCTGGCACGTATCTCAAAGCCTAGCCCTATAAGACAGCACCAATAAGTTGACAAGGTTATCCCCAGCCCTGCCTACCCCTTCCAGCCTATACACCTTAGACCAAGGGTCGACAACCTTTCAGAAGTGGTGTGCCGACTCTTCATTTATGCAGTCTAATTTAAGGTTTCACGTGCCAATAATACATTTTAACATTTTTAGAAAGTTCCTTTCAATATGTCTTTAATATATAACTAAACTATTGTTGTATGTAAAGTAAACATTTTTAAAACCTTACTTAAGAAGCTTCATTTAAAATTAAATTAAAATGCAGAGGCCCCCCCCCCCCCGACCAGTAGTCAGGACCCAGGCAGTGCAAGTGCTCAGGCAGTGTGAGTGCCACTGAAAATCAGCTCAAGTGTCGCCTTCAGCACACATGCTATAGGCTGCCTACCCCTGGCCCTAGCCACTTTTAGCTCAGATTTCCCATGTTCAAAGTCTGCTGTTTCTCCTCACAGGATTTTAATTGGGATAGCGTCCGGGTGACCAGATGTCCCAACTGTATAGGGACAGTACTGATTCTGGGGTCTTTTTCTTTTATAGGCTTCAGATATCCCCCACCCCGTCCCGATTTTTCACATTTGCTGTCTGGTCACCCTAGGTAGCAATATAGAGAGAACAGAGACGGCTCAGACTGCTAGAACCGTGAAGTGTGTGGTTGTCTCGGGAGAAAAGCGGGGGAGGTGGAATCACTCTCTCACCTGATGGGACTCCAGGGCAGGCTTGGCTCTTAGGAGCCTCTCTCGCCTTGGACCCGGGATGGGTGGTAGTGTAAAAAGAAGATCTTGTACCCTTACCAAGCCATCGCGGGGCGGGGCGGGGCGGTCCCAGCCCCACAAGCCCCCCTTTGGGAACCCGGCCCAAGCCTGCCCGAATGCGGCCGGAAGCAGAGCGCACGTGGCGAGGAGCGGGACCTCGGCGGCCCGCGCGTGGCGCCGCTCGCGGGGGTCCCCCGTCCGTCTCACCTTGTCCGAGTCCAGGTCGGGGTCGGCTTGGCAGAGGCGGAAGAGGAAGGACTTGGGGTCCCTGCAGAGCGTCTGCCGCGTGGTGAGGAAGCAGGTGCCCCCCACGTTCAGCCGGACCCATTTACCGGGGACCCCACCAGGGGACGCCCCAGAGCTCCAGCGGCGGCAGGGCGCACCTGTCCCCGCTAGGCCAAGGACGCCCATAGAGGGAACCGGGAACTCGCAGTGATTCTCCGCCGCCATCCTCGCTCCAGCGCTTGAAGGGAGCAACCCGGATATCGGTCCCCCGACCTTCTCTTCCCGGAAGTACGTTTGTAATACCGACCCCCCCTCCTGCCGGAAGTGCCCAGGCAAATGCTCATGCTTCTGCCTTTGGCATGACCGTTCCCAGCCCACAACTCCGCAGCTGGAAGTACGTGTCCCGGAGA
This sequence comes from Dermatemys mawii, assembly GCA_007922305.1. Taxonomy (NCBI): domain Eukaryota; kingdom Metazoa; phylum Chordata; order Testudines; family Dermatemydidae; genus Dermatemys; species Dermatemys mawii. The sequence continues at coordinate 253,811 of ML677381.1, forward strand.
CTCCCCGTTCCCAGGCCCCTCTCCCGGAGAGTATCGACCTCGGCCGGCCAAGGCACGCGGCTGCAACGTGCCACACCCCTCCCCTCCTCCAGACAGGAAGTGTCCCCTCAGTTTTCTTCCCCCATCCCTTACCCTGACGTCACATCCGCCGGAAGTACCGGCTGGCAGCGCTTGTCCTTCCCCTGGCACGGCTCCTCGGGCGACGGGTCGGAGGCTGCAGCTGCCCCCCGTTCCGAGCGGACGGGGCCACCCGCCCCAGCGGCTCACGGGCAGGCGCGCGGCGCAGAAGAAGAGGCGGGAGCCCAGGGCCTAGGACTCTACATGCTTTTATTACAAGACTATCGAGCATAAGTGAAAATTCATCATCCAGGCACTAGCTACATCTACAGCACAGAGAGCGGTCGGGCGAGAACGAAGAGTCATTAAATTAGGAGATATGATTAAATCATCGACCCATAGAAAATTTATATAATAAAGCCAGAGAAAGGTGTAAAATATAGTTTACAATAATTATTCACATTCAAGGCTGTACATCAATACATACAACACCATGGCCCCGAACATGATTTCAATCCAAATAATTCATATATTAGAATTTAAATAACACAGACTGAACTAGAGGCCAATGTGAGCCAGCAAATAACCTTATAAGAATAAAAATACAAAAATGTTTATCCTAGTATCACTGCATTATTTGCTTCTGTTGTTGGTTGCTTCTTTAGTTTTTTGCTTTTCCTGTACATCACAGTTACAGCTACAAACCAGGTAGAGATATCACACACAGTATAACTGACTGCCACCAACCTCTGAAAGACAGCTAACATCTATCAAAATTGATTATAGTTCCTAGGTGGGTTTTTTTTTGTTAGAGCAGTTGTAAGTTTGGCCACAGTTTAGGAGACTACCATATCCAATCAAACTCAGTACATAAGCTTTTCACACAGCAACTATCCCCATTCACTGTCAGTCAGACAGACAGACTAGACTTGCATGCTTCAGACAGTTTTGGAAAAGGTTTTCCATTTCTAAAGTGTTCTGTGTATAGCTGTGTTTCTTCCAAGACAGTGCAAACACATTATAGGGAAATGCAGTTTACCAGTTTGATTATAAATTTCCCATTTTAGCTGAAAATACACTGTTCTGCGTCAAAGAGAATTACCCACAAGCTGACTGAAGGAAGTACTGTATCTACGGCTAGACATTTTCTAGGCCATGAGGCAGTGCAGAAGTGATTTATAATTTAATTAGTAAAATATTGGCCTAAAGACAAAATGGTTGAAGTATTCACCAAATGCTTCAAATAGTATAAATACCAAACCCATTTGTACACATCAGTTCTTTTTAAGATACTAGCCCGAAGAAGAGAGAGTTGTGTGCATCATCCCCAAAGCCCAGCTTTAGCAAATCATGTACCTCCTTTCCCCAGCTAAGACATTAATAATGAATGTCTTATTCCCACAGGGAACTACTCAGATTAACAAAGAATCTCATCATAGATGGGAAGAATTACAGCTATATGGTCCAGCTGGAAAACTTAGCTTCCAAGCAGGATTTAGAGTGAAAGAACTTCATTACATGAACTACTGCTTTCTTTATGGACACACATTTTTGAGCCAACAGGACCTATATCTCCAAAATATTTATATGGCCCTTCACAAAATGACTCCCTGATCCAGCATAAATAGTAAAAATTTGGAAGTGGATGAGTATAGTATCGTCCATCCAGCCACAATTCTTCATAGCATTTGCATCATCCCCCCACCTCACACATACAAACACAGGTGCATACACATTTTCAGTGTTTGTCTTCTAGGTTGCAGGAGACATACATACATCTGTTGTCTATGTTATTTTAAAACTGGGGATATTTATCACTGATAATTAAACTTGGATTTCCTAAGTCAACCTAACAAATAGGAGAAATAATTTCACCTCAGTTTGTGAAGGCTAAGTCTACACAGGATCCTTTGAAAGTCCCAATATGTAAGGCATCAGTGTCCAATATACTATGCATCATATATCACATTACAAAAGCTGAAGCATGGATATAATACTTTTACCCCCTCAGGAAGTTTTCTGGAGTTGTATCTAGCAGAATTGCTACACAGTTCAACAGCACTATGGAACAATAGCAATGCTGCATAGTTCTGAAGATGCCTTAGAGACTCCAACTTTGATAATACAGCACCTCTTAAGATGGTCGTGTTACACTGCTTGTGATAGATACAATAGATCCTCTAAAGCTGAAAAACAATGCTTATGCGAGCACTAACTTAACTGTCCTTAAAATAAACTCTGCTCAGAAGAGGGCTTAGGACATTGAGACAAATGGCAATAAAGTAAACTCTCAGCCTAGCCAAGGAATCCTGAACATGCCCCGATATTTTTTAAGCTGTACAGAAGACAAGACTAGGTCAATGTCCCACAGGACAAGAAGGTGGGTTAAGTATCCTTTCTAGCACCAATCCCATTGCCTTTTCTTCAAGAAGATTCCATTCAAAGGAAAGCAGGCCGATAACCAGAGTTGAGTACTCTTCTGGGTGTCTGATCTCAAACTAAATGTCTCCTAATCTGAATCACCACCACACTGACTCACAATCTTTCTAATAATCTCGGTAGTTGTAGCTGGGAAAGGAGAGTGAATGAATTCGTAGGCTCTGCACTCCTTGCCCCAAATATATTCAAGAACGAAGAGGCTGCCTGTGGCCCGCTATGCTCTCCGCTCTGGAAATCACATGATTACAGTACAGAGACTTCTAAATGACCTGCTCTCAGCCCTAGAGCATGTCATTTAGCACTTCTCTAGGCACTCTTCTCAATGTGTTCTCATGAACAACTGAGCACGCTCCTGCACGAGGCACTCAACTGCTTTGTGCATGAGGACATCCCTACACTGAGATATTCCGATCCAACGCCGGAACCACTCTGCCATAATACACAGCACTTCCTGATATGTTCCTAAGCAGGCTGCAAATGTGGACTCTACCCATTCCAGGCGAGAGCCTTTGCCTTACTCTCCCATAGTCTGAATCTTCCACTACCATACCCCCATCCACAGGAAAGTGACTGGGGGACCCTCTCCCAGAATAGTTTTGGGCCCCTCCATCAAGTGTAACAGCAAGGAGCAGCCTTTTCTAGCCTATTCTCCTCTTCCCTGGAGGGCAAACATAGGGGTAAGTAGTTTCATTTGACTTGCCCTCCTCCAGGAATGCAGAGATTAAGGACGGCAAGCCTCTGGCTCAGCTTTTGCCCCCTTCCACTGCAAAGAGAGTCCATCCCTCAGTGAAGGTTTGTGAATTATATTTTGGACTGAGTCCAAGTAATCAGAGAAAAAAGTAGAATAAAAAACCATTTTTGGAAGCTGATTTTGTTATTTGTGAGGTTTCGCCTACGATAGAAGGTAGTGTTCAATATTGTAACTTGTTCTATATTGGGGTGGGCAAACTATGGCCCATGGGACTGTCCTGCTTTGCCCCTAAGCTCCCGGCCAGGGAGGCTGCCCCCAGCCCCTCCCCTGCTGTCCCCCCTCCCTTGGAGCCACACCACCACACGGGCAATGCTCTGGGGGGCAGGGCTGTGCACTCCTGTGGGACAGTATGTCTGGCTCCAGCCAGGCTGCCAGACCCGCTTCTCTGAGCAGCGTGTTAAGGGGGCTGAAGGGCTGGATAAGGGGCAGGAGGTCCGGGGGGGAGGGGGGGGCGGCGGGGGGGGGCATGTAGTCAAGGGACAGGGAGTGGGGGAAAGGAGTTGGATGGGGCAGAGGTTCCGGGTGTGGGGGGGCAGTCAAGGGACAGAGAGTGGGGGAGAGGGGTTGGAAAAGGTGCAGGAAGTCCTGGGGGTGAATAGGGGTCAGGGCAGTCAGAGGACAGGGAGCAGGGGGGGTTGGATGGGTCGATGGTTCTGAGGGGGGCAGTCAGAGGACAGGAAGTGGGAGGGGGTTGGATGGGAGCAGGGCCAGTCTGTTCTGGGGAGGCACAGCCTACCCTACGCAGCCCTCCATACAACCTGCAATCCCGATGTGGTCCTTGGGCCAAAAAGTTTGCCCACCCCTGGTCTAGATAGAGAATAATAGCTTAAACTACTCAACTTTTTTCATGGGCCATAACCCTACCTGCTGAGCATGGCTTAATAATGAGGAATATGAATATGCAGAGAAGAGGGAGCTTAGTGCAGGAGTCTGTCTGGAGAAGTTTCTAACTGCAATACTGTGATTTTAAAAAGAGCAAAGTACCACACAATGCAAACACCCAACTTTTCAGGCTCTCACATTTACTATCTACACATCAATGATTGCAATCATTCTTGCTTTCTTTCTCAAGAGACTGTCTTTGGGTGAAAGTAGTGTGTGTGCAGGATTAGATGTTATAGGGACAGTTTTTAAAAGGAGAAGAAAGATATTTCTGAATGACAAGAGGGGGTTGCTAAACTATTTGATGTTACAGAAAATGTGTTGAGAGAAAGAATGGGTTCATATAATCTGCTGAAGTAAATAGGTTTATGGATGCTACTCTAGCCTCTGTTCAAATTAGTGGAGTCATTGCTAGATCTCATAACAAGCCGCCACTTTGCAAAACTGTGTTTTGCCTGGAGATGCCACACTTAAAGTAACAGCAGTAAATAGGTTTGAGTTGTTGGATAGGTCCACCATGACCAGACTCTTCTGCAAAAGGCAAGAATAGTACCTGCCTATAGCCCAGTACTACAGACTTGTAATCCAGAACCTGCCGCACTGCCTCAGATAGAGCTGACATACAGGTGAAGTTGATAACTTTGGTACTAACAGGTATCCATTGCCACAAACTTAAACAAAACAAACCCCCCCCCACACACACACACAATAGCATGTTATCTTGGCTGTGATGTTGGCTATGGAGTTAATATAGTTGCAGGAGTCCTGTTTTACTCCAAGAACTTAGTGGCAAGTGGTTTGCCTTTAGAGTAGGGGTGAAGTCACTTTCAAACTGACATCTGATTTCAACAGGAAGAATATCCTTTACTTCTACTTTGTGCCAGGAGCCTGTTAGGCACTGTACCCCCTCATAATCATCCCCCTGCCCCATATGACCATGCATGTTAGTGAATTTGTTGTAGAGTCTTGGTGTGGATTCTTTACTGCAGGATCTAACTGCATACTGATACTTCTTCAAAAAGAATTAGGAGAAAAGTAGCAACTTAATCAGACTCTCCTTTAAGGATCTGAAAATACTGACATATTGAACTGTTACACAACAGGCCTCTTTAGGTGCATATGGAAAATCTATCATTGCTTGGTTACTTCTAAGACATTCAGACTAACCACAAAAATGGAATCCACCAATGGGCTTGACAACAGCAGAATGATCTTCCTTTGAGAGGGAAGAAGTACTTTGTACAGAAACAATTCAGTGGCAAAGGAGCAAACATGAAAGACATTTCTGAAAATGGATGATTGAATAGGTGTGGTATTTATACTGCTTTAAACATAAGGGAGGAATGTCTTTGTCCAGGCACGGGCATGCTCTTTCCAGGGAATCTGGTTATCCAGAAGCACAGATATATGGAAACACTATTAGAGAAGTTATTTTTAACATGTACAAAGCAAAGTCTTTGCTGTGTCACAGGAAATGTTTGACCACAACAATTTAATTTGAAAACGATGAAGCAGACCGATATGAAACAAACATTTATAGATATGACTAAAGTACCATACATTTTCTCCTTTGTATCAATATTTTCATTTGAACTTTCAACTATTCAGATTAGTGTATAAGCTTATTATATTTAAACCATTTAAAATATTTTCAGAATTGCTAAAAGGTCTGCAAGTTGTTTGGCCAATGACCAGGACAAGAATATTTGTACATCTGATTATACGAAGAGACAAATCAAGTCATAAATTGTACATCAAAGTTTTCATTCTTCCTTCTCTACCCAAGTAAATAGGTTGGCCCCGCTAAAATGCACAATACATGCACACCCTGGAAAGAAAGCTACTTGCCCTCATCTCCTGAAAAACTGAAGAGTCTAATTACTACCTCAATAGTAACAGTTTATACTAACTGGTTAATTTAATTTAGTTAGTATTAATTAAAAGCATGCTGGTAAGTTTATTGTCCCTTGATTAAACTTGTAAATGCATCAAATTAAAATTCCATGTTTAAAACTTTATGAACTTCAAAAGCCAAAATTTCAATTTCAGAAAATTTTCAGTGACATGTTCAGCATTTTACTTTTTTACAACCTATATCATCGGCGTCTGACTGCCAGACACATATATCTGATTTACTCACATAATTATAATAAAGTACCACAGAAATCCTGCAACCAGAACTATATTAGGAGTTATGCAAGAGTGCAGCTGACCTGACTGCAAATGCCAGATACCAGTTAGAAAAGAAAGGGGGGGGGAAAAAGAAAAAAAAAAAAAGACTTGGGGGTAGAGAGAGGAGGTGCTGGTTACACCTCAGCAGAAGCATTTAAAAGCTCCCTGATGAAATACAGTTTAATGATAATCTGAAAGTCACAGAAATAATTCCAGCCCCATAAAGTGGGGGACCGGTACATGATCTGGGGTGTGTGCGTGTAGATCGGTTTTAACTGATCTTAAATGAAGCTGGTATTGCAAGGTCTATCCATTAGTTTGCAGCAGAAATAGAGCTGAAGTGCACAAAAGCAAGATCTTCACTTCAATGATATGCATGTGGAAGCCTCAACAGAAGCACAAAGAGCAAGCAAAGCGACCCTGAATTCCATTTGTTTGTTTGTTGTTTTTTTTTTAAAAAAAAAAATATTTCAGACATATGCTTCCCCTTGAGATGGATAATAGATGGGTTGGGAAGATTCCTCTGATCGGCTGCACATGGAGTTCTAGCAGCAAGTAGGGAGACTGGGACATTTTGGATGAGCTTTACTATTTAGCAGCATTCTGATGGTATCTGTGCCGCCAAACTTCATGTATCTTTTTGCACCATTTATGAGCATTCCCACTTGGGTCCATCAGGTAATATGTCCTGTTAGGCTACAAGTAAATAATAGTTTAAGACAAGAAACAGGAAAAAAACCACAAATATTCTGCTGGTAGCAAGAAAACTAATTTAGAATTAAATGATTAAAAATCTGTTCAGGAACCTATTAATATCAATTGTAGTAATACAGCAATGTACATTATTTCTGGATAATTGCACAGTTGGCAAATGACATTTTTCCATTTAAGATATGTATATTGATTAACTGATACAGTAAGTCATTGGCACAATTTTAGTTAGTTTCAATATGCAAGAGTGCTTTGACTCTATTTTGAAGAGACTAAGATGAAAATCAAACTATTGAAGCATTTCTTTTTTATACCACACAATCCATTTAAAGTTTATATGTCTTTGAAAAAAAAATTCAATCCTCTCTTCATAAAAACACTAATACCAGCAGTCTAGCATTCATGAATAACTGTTCAAATCTTTGTAGTACATGGGCAATGAAAACATTTCTAACAAAAAGTTTCAAATTGTTTCCAATAATTTGTTAAAGAAAATTGATTAAAATTATATTAAGACTTTTGGGAAAAACCCTAAAGATAGTTACTTACTGTATGAACAAAAAAAGTTTTAAAATTCTTGGCTTCTGGTCGTAGCTCTAGTGACCATGGAATTTCTCCTTTCAGAACTTTGTTGACAGGATCCACATAATAGAGATGGGGCCCTTCAGTGAGCAATAACTGGCGCCGACGAGCAAACAATCCCTGACAAGGAGAACAGTAGCAGCAACACAAAGTGTATCAAGGCAAAGGAAGAACTTAATATTACTATTAGATTTATTCTCTCAGAGCTCTGTGTGCATTTCTCACTTCCCCGTGCCGGACAACCCTCTCAAAGCATGTACTTAAGTCACAATGATGTCAGTGGGCTTTAGCACTTGCTTATATGTTTCCTGAATCACAGCCTTAAACAGCAGGGAACATCTTATCAGGAATCTGTCAAATCCTTGTGTGTGTACTGATAGGCAACACAATCACTATATACTGTATACATTCTAGTATTTGTGTGCTCACTGATAAAACTAATATTTTAATTATAGATGGATAAAAAAAACAATGAGTACCTGTGGCACCTCAGAGTCTAACAAATTTATTTGGGCATAAGCTTTCATGGGCTAAAACCCACTTAATCAGAAGTGAGCAGTCACAACAATTGACTTCTGAAGAGAAAATGCAGAGTGACACATAAGTAGATACTGCATTTGTAGGCAGAAGACCATGATGACTAATGGCCAGTTAAGTTACAACAGCCTTATACTTAAAATATTTAAACTGATTTTATTGCCACCTCTGCTGCCCTCTACAGAGTAGCCCTAAGTCAGATGTAGCATAGGGGGAAGGAAAGTGGAGTTGCTCTTAGAATGCAAGATTGTTTCATTCTACCTCAGAAGGATTAAAAACTACATTTAGGACAATAACGGCCTGTATTCTAGTTTCAGACATTAGCAACCCAACACCACACACAGCAAACATCCATATCAAGAACAACTGAAAACTGAGTGTCCTGCTGGACTAAATAGATTGATAAAGGAAAAGAGACGACATCTCCATTCACAGCTGATTACAAATTGGAAGCATCATCAGCTAATCTGACTGCAGTTTTCGTTCAACCAAGAGTGGACCATACATTTTTTGTTTTAAAGGAAGGATATTAAATTTGTTCCTAGCAAACAGCTTTTCAATGTTATGACATCTTTTATAAAAGGAATAGATATGGGACAGAGCTAACAGACCTATACAAATCAGGGAACTCCAAAGGCAGGTTCCTTAGCAATACAGCCCTCAGAAGTGCAACTGCAAGAACAATGACATTTTACATCATGTTAGACAGAATAATGGGACTTACCTTTCTTTTATCTACTGGACCCATTTTTAGTATTAAGTTGTTTTCTACAAACTGGTGCCTAACAAGGAAAAACAAACAAAAACAAGAATGACCATCATTACAGAAGCACCCCTTCCCCCCACCGCCCGCCAATGTATACCTTTGTTATTGTTTTCTTTTTCTTTCAAATCTATCTGGGATCTATCTAAAGATCCATTGCCTTGGAATCTTTAAAAAGTTCCACTCTCTCTCTAAGTCTCCACTCTCTGTTCCATGAGCCATGCCTATGACTTTAAGTGTTAGATGAATTTCAACTTCTTCTTTCCTACCCCAAAATGATTTGCTAGATATCAGTAGGTTATAATTTATTTGCAACTTAATTCCTGCCGTGAAAAGACTGATGGATCGCACCTGTTATTGATGGTATTATATGAAGACAGTGGGGTTGTGGATGTGTAACTGAGCTTAATTTAGCTTCATGAGCTTCTATTATTGGTGCCCATATATGAGAAGCAAAGAATCTTCATGTTTTTCAAACCCCAGATTGACTTTACAGGCATAGCAGATAAAAAAAAAGCCTCTCTCTGTATTGGTTAGCTGAGTTCATTTGAGATGGAGTCAGAGAGAAAACCACCCCACTGCCAGTATTATATATATAATTATAACGACACACAGCATTTTTCAGATTATTGTTGCATATTATTCTTAAAGTGGTACTAGCAAAAATCTTTAGTCAAGAAAAGCATAATAATTACTAATGAAACCATTAACTGTATCAGAATCCTAGTAGCTGAAAAGAGGAATATATACCAAAGCAAGAATGGATGGTTTACTGCTTTGTAGATTTCTGACTACAGCACAAAAATCACAGATCAACCTCTTTAAAAATCTTACCATGGATTTCCACCAGCCTGTTTTGCCAGTAGTAGCCTCTTCTCATCTTCAGAAAACTGCAAGTCCAACTCAAAGGAATTATTGTCAAGATCGTGAATGTACTGTTCTATGTTCCCTGATGTTTGTGGGCGACTCGTCTCTGGGGCAGACAGTGAATGGGAGGATGCTGAACCAGAAACTTGCATGCAACCAAACTGACTCAGGAGATTGTCATACTAAAGAAGAAAAAATTATTAAAACAAATTTTAGTCACTTTTTTTTTTTTTAATAAAAAGCAATATTCAACATTTTTATATAAAACACTGAAAAGCTGCTTTAAACTCCAATTTTTTACTGCTGATTTGCTCCAATGACATGCTATAAAAAAATATAACCAAGACGTTACTTGGTTCGTAACAGCAAATACATCACTGTCACAAAATTCAGTTAGATACACCAGTATGTTAAGCAAAAGCTATAAAACAAAATCAGGTAATTTATTACTTGTGTGTACACATGACAGAAAGCCAGTCATGTTTTGATGTCATTGAAAATGGAATTAAAAACAACCCAACATGCTAAGTATTTGGAAGCAGTAGAACTTCAATTTTAGGAATGTCACTAGAATCACACGGTTTTTCCCCCACCGCTAGCTTTTATGGTTGTGTTCTGTTTGTCACAATCTAATACAAATAATAATATTTAACTCTTGTATAGATTTTCATCCATAGATCTCAAAGTACTTTACAAAGGAGAATAAATATGAGGTCTTCCACTTCAATTTTGATTTGTCTCCAGGAAGGATGCTTCCATAATCTAAGATTATTCTATATCCAAATACATCTTATTAGGAATTTTCATTTGCCAGTTTCATCTCACTACTGCTAGTTATTTGGTCTTATTATTTGTTAAGCCATACGCACCGTAAGAGATGAGCAAAGAGCACCACATAAGAGGTGCAACAACAGGTATGCTCTCTTGGAACTCTGGGCGGTACAAAGAGTAGAATCCACAACACTACTTAGGTACCTAAATCCCATTTTTAGGTGCTTAGATCTCCCACTGATCCACAATACTCCTACTGAATTCCGTAGGTGCCTAAACTCACTTGGTGCCCAGGTTTGTGTCTTTAGGCATATGCACTGCTGCCTCACTCTAGGCGTTGGACACTGATCTCCCACCTAAGCCCCAGGGGTAGACAGGCACTCAGATGCCTAATATGCACGATTTGATAGCCACACTCAGAGGGTGCCTGCTGGGTCAGGCCCCCTTAAAAAACAAACCAACCAACCAGAGGCAGCGGTTGGCTGCTGCTGCCATGGCCCACTTCATAACTTTTAGCCCAGTGGTTACAGCATTTGCCTGGGATGTGGGAGACCCACAGGAGGAAAGGATTTGAACAGGATCTCCCCCATCTCCAGAGAGAGCTCTTTAACCACTGAACTATGGGATATTCTGATGGGGGAGGGGGGCTCGCTCAGTCTCTCTTGTTGAAGCTTTGCCACTGCAGATAAACAAAGTGATTGGAGCAGGAAGACTTGAACCAGGGTCTCCTGACCCCTGAATGAGTGCTCTAACCACTGGACTACAGAGCCCTTCCTACACTCTCTCTGGCCCAAATGCTCTCTCTTTATCCACTGTGGACCATCTTAAATAGGAGAGACTGAGGTACACTAACCAATGGGCTAAACATTACAAGGTAGGCAGTTGCGCACTTGCAAAACAGCTGGTGGCAGTGGTTGCATGGAATGAGGCAGGTGCTGAAGTCATTCCCACAAGACCCTACCTAGACTCCTAAGCCAGGAGTCAAATTCCTGTTCATACATCTCTAGCAGATCTAGGTGCATCCAGGCTGCAGGGAGACAAGTGCCTGTCTCGGAGAAAGGGATGGGGCTTAGAATAACAGCTTCTTCCACTGGCTAGACCAGGCAAGGAGCTGCTTAGTGTGCTGGTTTTTGTTGACTGCATTTTAAGGTGCCTATCTCTCTGCATTCATTATATGGGAATTTAGGCACCTAACTCTACTGTGTGGATCAGAATGTCGTTTCTGTGATTTTCTAAGAGCCCAATTGTTAGGTATTACTATGATGAGCATCATGGTGCCTAAGTTCCTTTGTGAATTTCACCCACTGTCTTCTGATGCTCCTGCTGTGCAGTGTCCACCCCACCCCACATACAGCGGAGGGTTTAAACAGGCATATCTGAGCCCGTAATTTCAATACAATCTGCTTTCAGTAAACATCTCACACCCTGTCTACTAGTAAAAGGTCCGAAGTTCTACAAGTGGGGAGTACAATGAGAAAGCTTTGGAAGGAATTCCAATGACACAACGGAACAATCAAATCAAGAGGTTGCTTATAGCTATGATTTATATCTATTAACACCTGAAGAGCTGTGCTTATAACCATCTCTAATACATATAAACGGATAGATCTACGTAGTAACTAGAGCTGGCTGAAAAATGGGTGGTGTCACCCCCACAGATAATTTTGCTGAAAATGAAAGAATTGTTCTCATTTACATTTTAGATAGAAAATTCCAGTTTTTCAGCAGAAATAAAATATTTCTATTTGGAAATGCTGCCATGGTGTAGGGTGACCAGATGTCCCCATTTTATAGTGACAGTCCCAATTTTTGGGTTGTTTTCTTATATAGGCTGCTATTACCCACCACGCCTGTCCCGATTTTTCACATTTTCTGTCTGGTCACCCTACCATGGTGTCTAATGGGAACACTCTCCTCTCTAGGCTGGGGCTCTGTGGTGGTTCAGCATTTCCACGATGCATTATAGTTCCCCTCCTGAAGAGCAGAGGCAGTGTACAATAGAAGATGTAGTCCAACTAGCCCAGAGAGGAGAATGGGAAGATGATGCATCATGGCAACATTTCCAAATAAAAAAACCACTTCAGTCTTCAGCTGAAATTTTTCTGTTATTTTGTATGTGTGTAAACAGAAAGCAGACACTTTTCACACAAAAAATTTGTTTGTGAAACCCCCAATTTATCCTCAAACACACAAGTTAAATATACATTTTGTGACCAGCAATACCTATAATTTCTATTAATCCTATCAAGATAAAGTGTGACCACAGTTTTAAAAAAATATTATCTTGGCAAGAATTAAATTAATCTGCTTTATGTAAAGGTCTCAAGTTGCAATACAGCACCATTGACACTTACATTTCCATAACAATCCTCATCATCTTCGGACATAGCGGGTAAATATGCTGTGAGCTTCGGGGGTATCTGATGATGCAGATTCTCCCATGTAATGGATTCAAAGAATGGATGAGCCTTAAGGGGTCCATACCCTCCCATTTCTTCACAGCCTAATCTCTTTGTAGCATCCAGAACCTGGACAAGTTAAAATGAAATTAGTACTTCTTTAAAATAATGGCAAGCCGTTTCAAAACAAATTTTAACTTTATAACAGCACAATGGCAATCCCTTCTAGGTTTTAACCTGCACATTAACATGCTGAATCCTGTGACTATTAGTCTGTGCATATTTGTTAAAGCTAGACAGATTAAAAAGGTAAATATTTTCTGCAGGTTCACTTCGCTCTTGCTCCTAATCCTCATTGAAAAGACAGCACTTTTTTAATCCTCGCACTATAAACATCTTACCATAATTCTATAGCAAGTACACTTACAATGGTGTGCGATATGGGTTAAATTCTCTGAAATGCAATGCAAATTAACTCAAATTTTACCAGTAATGAAACTATTTCTGTCTAATAGCTAAAGAGAGATTTTTCAGACAAATAAATTTTCTCTTGGCAAGTTGTATGATGCATTAAGAGTATAAAAAGTCTGTAAATTTGTGCTACAAGTTTGATGTGTTGTTTTGTGTGATTATCTGGAATATTTTGTTTCAATTTGACTAATAGGTGTGTTCCCCGTACACACACTTTCTTCACAATTCAGAAGAAAGTAAATTTAAAATGCTGTTTAATAACAGATGCTTACTCTCAAGATGACAAATTTTCTCTCTATATGGCCAAGAACTTTAAGAACTTGTTCTTGTTCGCTTAAAAAGGGTTTGAGAGTTTATAGTAGTTTGGATAAAAATATAGGAAAACTTCATACATTCAGCACATTATGCAGTTCCTATGTAATTTATTCATCTGACAATAATATAACGAATATTTACCAAAAGCTTTTCCACAAGGTCTTTTGCCTTGGGGAAGAATTTTTCTGGGAAGTCATATTCCAACTTAATTATCTTCTGAAATATAAGATATTCATTGCTGCAAGAAAACCAGTATAATATTTAGTCATCAGATGTTACCTATGATACTTTTATCCTGGCATTACAAATAATATACAGATTTTTTTTTTAAAAAAAAACAAACAAACAATCCATTATTCTTTAAATGTTAAAGGCCAGATTCCAGCCTGCCCCTATGAGGATGATCAGAAGGAGAGCATAAGAAGCCTTCCCTCACCTTTACAGCCCTAAGCAAGGGATAGACAAAATTCATAAAGGGAGAATAATTTCCTACTTTTTGTACCCATTTGGGTATTGGATGCCTGAAAGGGGGCAGGAATGGTGAAGTGAGCACAACTGACTCAGTAGAGAGATGGGAGTGTGCTATATCCTCTTCATGGATGTGATAGCCACCATGGTGATGCGAACTGCATGGGAGCCCCTGGAAAATTTTGACGAGTCTCTGGGGCCCCTTGGTTGCAACAAGAGCACAATCTAGCCCTAAATTATTAAAATAGTAGATATATTGAACAATGGTTAAAATCATGAAGGAAAACATTCAGGGAATATTGTAGTTAATTTCACTTGAAAAGTGTGCAATTGAAATAAAACACAAAACTCGAATTTACATACAAGATATGATCTGAAGTCTCTTACCCAGCTCTAAATGGTGGCAAGCCGGCTACAAGCTGGTATATTATACATCCAAGAGCCCAGAGGTCAGAACTTTAAAGGAAGGGGAAAAAGAGGGGAAAAAAAACCCACACTAGTTACTGTCCTCATACAGTAAGCCTGTATAATTTAAGTTAGATGGCATTTCTTATTCTCAACTTCTACCAGTCAGGATACCAGTAACACATACAGCCAATGGAAGAGACTTGAATTCAGCACGATCCACACACTCTGCTTACTACACTGTTTGGCAAAAAAAGCCAGCTAGCAAAGCTGGCTATAAAGAAAAGTTGTATCTATACTCTGACAAAGAAAAACAGTAACCACTCCATAATGCATAACCCAAGTATGCATCTGAGCTAGCTTGTTCCTAAAACACTGCCAGCCAGCATACCTGACAGATCAACCAAAGGAACAGGAAAGCAACTACTGTTGCAATCTAAGGCACGGATTTGGATATAGCCACGTGTGCTCCTCGAGAACTACTTCCCTCTTCCCCATGTCTTTAGACAAAACAGCTACAATCATAAAACAAATCTTTCATTGAAGACTTCATTTATGTCCAAAAGGTTAATGAGAAACAGCATTTCAGGCACTTTTTAGGAGAATCACTGTGCAGCAAGATCTTTTTGATATGCTGTCTTGAAAAGCTGCTTATTAATCACTTTACTGCAACATACATTGTACTTACTTTGGTGAAAGACTTATTAACTTTTTTTTCAGGATAGGACTATCTATCGAGCCTACCCCAACTCAGAAAATACAAGCTCCTTGTAAAGACAGAGTGGATAATGTCACTAAAAGGAGATGGCTAACCTGCTAAAATGTCCTTCACTAGCCAAACACTCTAAAGCAGTGAATACTGAAGGTATAATACTTAGCTGCATTATTTTAAAGCCGTAATGTATACCTATTTCTAATCACTAATTTTATGTTGTGGTGAGGGAACAGCCAGATACCACGGCCTGAGACTGACTATGCAGGGTGGATAGAGATCAAGCTGCATGGAATTCCTATGTGAAAAAGATCTTAAGGGTGAAACTGTGAGACATACAAAGCTAACTCCTGGATTACAGAACAGCTCATGTTGAGCTCAGTGAAAAACACAAGTGGACTGAAGGACCAGACCAGTGGACCAAATAACTTCTTTGCAAGGGGGGGGGGGGGGCACAACTCTCCTCCCAGCTACCTACAGAAAATGCAACACATTTCTGTTGAATTTACAACAGAAGTTGCTCATGTTGGAACTGACTTGTGTTCAAAATGTATTGAGAAAGGGTAGTGGCTATCTGGATGCACGACCATGTCTCAAAAGTTTTGGTTTATTACTATATTTCCAGGACCTATATCCTTTTCACCATCAACTTCCTTCTCGTATCAAAACCTCAGTCCTATAGTAAGTCACTATGTTTACAGAACCCAAAACTCATGAGCAATCCAGTAAGCCAGCACTCACGCATGGAGCAACATTTGCCAATAAGGAAATGTATTTCGATTTAAAATAACCAAGAGATGCTAAAGCAACATTTTTTAAAAGTAGACAATATTTTAAATTACCATTTTGAGAGAGAAAAAAATAGTAAGCTAAGTCCATAAAATTCTCTACAAACAAAGACTACTTACCTTTTACAGGCAGATTTTTCTGTCAATAATTCTGGAGAAACGTATTGTGCTGTCCCTACAAATGAGTTTGCCCGTGCTGGGAGTAAAAGGAAAGAGATAAGAAACCCTTTCTTAGGCAAACCAAAATTGTGTCTATTGAACAGTATGTAACACTACAGAATCCACCCGAATTCTGTGTCTACAGTAAGCATTTTTTTTTGGATGGGCAATTACAAAGAATTTTCCCTCCACTTTTATTCTTGGTAGAGGGCAGGCAAATAGACATTCTGACTGGGCTAACAGATTTTTAACAATTTTGCCAGACTGTGCTACAGGATAATATGTTCAAATATGTTGGAGTTATCACATCTCTTAAAAAGGAGCTCATTCAGTTTATGTTCTGTTACTTTGTATTTCCTGCCTCTTCCCAGTGCCTGGCACTTCATAAGCCACACTCCTGGTGCCCAGCATAGTACAAACCACACCTGCTGTGCTCCTCTGATGTTGCTAGCTTGTGCTGCAACTAATCCATTGCTTCACTTGTAGCAGACGCGTCATTCACCAGAAAACAAACCTGTCGGATGAATGGCAATACTGTCTGGTGTCATTGGAGGGCATATACTGCAGTGGTATCAGGCCATCAAGATTTGTATTGAGGGAGGATGAGAAAGTGCTACTGGGAGCAAGGAACCCCATTCCATTTACATTTAGCAACTCTGACAGTAATTTGGAGACTCTTGGCCCTGAACACACAAGACTTTGGAATTACTCCTTTCTGCCCCCTTCTCCCTGAGGAGTCCTAAACAAGCCATAAGCATAAGTTTAAATAGTTACTCAAAATTCTTCCTTGGGGCAGTGCCTTGCTATAGTCAGTACTATATTCTGTGCTCCTTACCTAAATGAAAGATGTGTATTGCACGAAAAGACACATGATGGCCTTGTGTTGACCTTATGCTATTCTTACTTTTCAGTCTATTGAAGAGCAAGGCAAATCAGCAAGTTATTACAATGTACAGCAGTTTCAAGGTAACCTTTAAGAGGTCATTTATTAAAAACTTTTATCCATGTTTTTGTTGATAAACTATATAGTCAATTGCTTGACCACATTTTAGTTTATTATGAAATATATTCAAGTGACCAAATAACTAATGTCAGTCAGATTTTTTGCTATGACACAATAAAGATATAGTACACTAAAAAAGTTCTATATGATACCAGTCTCCAGGAAGCAGTCTCATTCAGTGTTGTTACATTCACCTTAAACAGAAGGTATTCTCCCAAAGTTACGCCCCTAATGCCATCTTTTTATACCCTACTTATTTACAAATACATCACCACAAAACTACATTTAACCAATCAGCGTTCTACCTTATTTTTCTGATAGTATGGTGTACCTCTTATCTTTCGGTTTTAAACACATGCATTTGAAATACCAAGAGTATGACAGCACCTCCTAGGTTTGTACTAGGATACAACAATCCTATATCTTACCCTCTTCCTTTGGAACATTCCAGTATTGGCCTTTGAGAGCAACTCTCTACTTGCTCTGGTTTAAAAAATAAAAACATAAAAATTGATAGATATCTATATCTATATCTGTCTCAATCATAGGAAAGTTGTCAGGGTCAGGACAAGACATGAAGTACACCATATTACCAGAAAAACAAGGAAGAAAGTTGATTGGCTAAATGTAGTTTATGACTATGTATATGGTACCTTGTACTTGTAAACAGGATATAAAAAGTATATAGTTATATACATAACTATATACACATAACTATATACACATATGTGCGCGTACACACACGTGCCAGCCACCATATACTGGTCAACATTTCCTTGTCTGAAATGTTTAAAAATACACTATAGTACATCTCATAGACCCTGCCACTACACGTGGAAGATTGTAATAGTTTTTTTAGAAACAAATTAAATCCCCAAATGGTGGACATTTCCCAGTATGTTATCTCAGTATCATAGTAGTCATCAGCAAGAGCCAGCTTAATGCTAGTTATATTGTTTTAAAAGATACCAAAAAAAGATTTCAGGGAGTTTAATACTCTGTGTTTTCAGTAATAATCTACCATACCTGCCTCTCTCTCATATTTTAATTGAAGTCACTGCCATGGGAAATACATCCTAGTACATATAATCAGAAAAAACAAGAGGTTTTTCTGGACAGTCAGAAAGATATACTGTTTTGTTTCTTTTCTTCAGAAACATAGAACAAACAATTAAGCTCCCTTTCCTACATTTTAAACAGGAGAGAAAATTGGCTTTATACAAAACAAACTCTACCAATTGTAAATTAACACTGCATGAGCTGATCCACCTAAGCACAAGTTCAGAGTCAGAACTGTTTTACGACAACCAACAAAACTATATCTAGACTATTGTATAATCACATGCAGTGTTCACAGTTGATGACAGTTTTACTTAAATTTAAGAGATTTACATTTCAGGGAACTATTTTTTGTTGAGTAGTTCGCTGGGATACAAGATCAGAGATATGAACAATTGCATACCTTGTCTACTATCTGCGGATAATACTTTTGCTGTTCCAAAGTCCGTTATTTGAATGTGCATCTCTTCATTTAGCAAAATGTTCTCTGGCTTAAGGTCCCTGAAAAAGGTGGAGTCTCAAATTTAAAAATTAAACATGTGAAATACAGATATCACATTTCAATTCTGAAGCTAACAGTATCCTCAAAATGAATTCTGCAGGTCATAGCACTGTATATACAAACCTTTGTACATATAATTAATCCATCAAGAAACCACAAGAATTCTGTAAATACTATTGTGACAATTTTTATTTGACCTAGGGAATCAACATTCAGAGTGGAGATAGCAGATTTCATAAAGCCCACTAATTTTTCCAATCCTTCTAAAAATTTAAAGGAGTTAATCACAAAATGGAGGTCAACATGCATCACACTTGTTCAATAAAATCCACCAAAAAGAGTAGCACAATTGTAAACATTATCTTTAAAGAACATATGACAGACTGATATGGTAATATGGACATGAAATTTACACTATTTGACTATAACACAAAACATCACTAAGTCTGAAATATCAAGGGCCCAAGAATGATCATCCCACAAAACTGAATGAATGGGACAGATGAAAACTATACTAAGGCCATAATTGTACCAAGACTTATGCACATGCTTAAGTTTACACATTGACTTCTGCAGGCCTCCAGTTGCGATAAAAAACAAGACCATGTCAACCAATCAATACCTAGTAGCAGCAGGGTGCTGTAATTAAACTTACAAAGTGATTCTACTTAACTGTGAACATGAAAAATAGCATTGTGGGGTTTCCCATTTATTGGGGCATTGTATCAAAGTTTCCCCCATTTACAAGGGTTTTTTTTATTTCTTGTTTTTTTAAAAAAAGCTTTCTGTCAAATTCTAGATCTAAAAACTCAGACTGAGATCTGAAAGTCAAGTTGAGGTCTTTCTGGCTTGTGCTTCATCAGTAAAAACAAACTTTGCAAGTCCAATGCTGCTTTCAGTAACCCTTGTGCAACATGATTTTCCTCAGATCACGCCAGTTACGTCTGTGCAACAAAATGATTTTTAATGACAGATTTCAACCAAGAACAGAATTTGGTGGTAATGCAACTGAATAATTCGGTTAATGATGCATAAAACCAGAAGGCAGACAAGTTCATTCTCCCACAGCAATTTCAACTCTGCAGAGCTGACAGCAGTGAAAACTGATTGAATACACACAGGAAACAGATCTGCTGAAAAAGTAAGGTTCCTTGTTACAGTAACTCAAGTTCTTTGAGATATCTTTGTCCATACAGATCCCACTGTTGATGTGTGCCTCTTCGTGCATGCAAGCCCAGAATCTTTTAGCCAGCAATGGCCACCAGAGGATGTGCATGTGCCATGCACACCCTAATGCCCGTCTTTTCCCCCACTTACAAGTGCATAAAGGGTGGAGCAGCCCCAACTATCGCTCAGTTTCTTCATTAATACTGATATCTAGGACAGGGGTGGGCAAACGTTTTGGCCTGAGGGCCACATCGGGGTTCCAAAATTGTACGGAGGGCCGGGTAGGGAAGACCCCGCCTCCTATCCGACCCCCACCCACTTCCTGCCCCTAACTGCCCCCCTCAGAATACCCAACCCATCCTGCTCCTTGTCCCCTGAACGCTCCCTCCCAAAACTCCCCCAACCCGCCCCCACCCCTCCTGTCCCCCGACTGCCCCTATCCATCCTCACTCCCGCCTCCTGACAGACCTCTGTACTCCCCCACTCTATCCAACCTCCCCGTTCCACATCCTCTGACCACCACCCCCAGAGCCTCTGTCCCATTCAACCCTTGCCGCTCCCTGTCCCCTGACCACCCCCAGAGCCTCTGCCCTATCCAACCCCCGCCACTCCCTGTCCCCTGACTGCCCCTGAAACTCCCTGCCCCTTATCCACAGCCCCATCCCCTTATCATGCCGCTTACCCCCTCCGCCCCCTTCTCCCGGAGCCTCAGTGCGCTGCGTCCAGGAGCGGCCCTGGACAACGCCGCAGTGACGTGGCTCTGCCGCTTGGCTCTCCAGAGCTCGCAGCCCCACCCCCTTACCATGCCGCTCGCAGCAGTAGCGGAGGCCCCGCCGGAGCCACACTGCTGCAGCGCTGTCCAAGGCCACTCCTGGACACGGCACACAGAGGCTCTGGGGGATGGGGGAACTGTGTGGTAAGGGGGTGCGGCTGCGAGCTCCAGCGGGCTGCACAGCAGGAGCTCACCCTCCCCCCACCCAGCCACGCTGCTGCAGCACTGTCCAGGGCCACTCCGGGATGTGGCGCTGAAGTTCCAGGAGAGTGGGGAAGGGGCCAGGGGTAGCCTCCCCAGCCGGGAGCTCAGGGGGCCAGGCAAAATTAGCTCGGGGCCGGATGTGGCCCGTAGTTTGCCCACTCCTGATCTAGGACGATGACTGTTAGTGGAGAAGGATGGCAGATCATGGAATCCATATGGACAAAAGTTTCTTGAAGAAGTTACTCACCTTGTGCAATAATGATGGTTCTTCAAGATGTGTCCCCCTATGGGTGCGCCACCGTGTGTGTGTGTGTGTGTGTGTGTGTGTGGGTGGGTGGGTGGGTGTGGGTGTGTGGGTGTGTGGGTGCGCACATCCCTGTGCTACTGATTGGAGAACTTCAGTAGCAGTGTCCATTTGTCCCGAACATGCACTCTTTCTCCTTGTGCTGTGCCACAAGGCTTGTCAGAATGCACGGGCCAACCCTCGTCCGTTCCGTTTCTACCGCAGAGTTATAGACAAGAACTCCAAAGTAGACGGGAGGAGGGCAAGTTGTGGAGCGCACATAGGGGCAGGCATCTCGAAGAACCATCATTACTG
This sequence comes from Dermatemys mawii, assembly GCA_007922305.1. Taxonomy (NCBI): domain Eukaryota; kingdom Metazoa; phylum Chordata; order Testudines; family Dermatemydidae; genus Dermatemys; species Dermatemys mawii. Next base: position 275,365 of record ML677381.1, read on the forward strand.
CATGTAACAGGGCCCTCTTTGCGCCTGCCTGGGCTCTGTTCCAAAAATCACTCAGACCTTCTGGCTCGGTAATCACCAGTGCAGTTTATTTACAGGGTGCAATTCCCACCACATTCACAACATATACAGCTTGAGGGTTTCAGTCTGAAGGACTTTCCAGCCTCTGCAGCCAGGAGAGCAGAGCTACCACTCTCCTTCCACTCTCTGGTTTTCCCCTTTCTGTCTGCCCCGCAGCTTCCTTTCTCTGAGGCTTTTATAGAGCCCCAGGCTAATTAGGCTGGCAGCCCTTTCCCCTTTGTCAATCAGGTTCAGGTTTCTCTAGCCAGCTCCAATTTCCTTCCTCTTCTGCTTTGAGTAGTGTTCCTATAGGTGCTCCACTATCAGTGACTCCCAAGCAGCATCCCGTCTGAAGGGCTGGGACTTTGGAGCAGGTCAGTTACAGAGAACAGCACCATGGAGTCAAAGATGGCACTGCAGGTGGAGTCTCTAGTAATTGCATAGTGTTCTGCGAAAGTGTGGACTGACACCCATGTTGCCACTCTACAGATCTTGGAGATAAGATAAATTGTTGAAGGTGACAGAAGAAACCGACTTGGTGGAGTGTGTAGGAATAGTCTGGAGGGGTCATGTTGCGAACTTGGTAACACTGTCTGATGCAATTCAACTCACTTGGAGAGCCTTTGGGCTAATATTGCAGAGACCATGGATGTTTTCATAATGGAGAGAAAAAGCCTAGGGGACTTCTTGACATCTACAGCATGTAATATAGCCTCCCTCTTGTTTTGGTGAGCCTTGAGGTAGAAGACTGGAAGGTGAATCAATTGATTCATGTAGTTCCCTGGATCCTTTTTCTTCCAACATCTGAAACCAAAACTGAGTCGTCCAAGTAGGGGCTATTAGCATTTTTGAGCTTTGTCCAGATATATTTTCTTGAGCGCTATGGGGATTAATGTGACAGGTGGAGAAGTGTGCAGCAGTTATTGATCCCACTTGTAGAGATCCTGGACTCATTCCACTCTGGGAGCAAAATACAGGTCAGGAGTAGGCAACCTATGGCACAGGTGCCAAAGGCAGCACCCAAGCTGATTTTCATTGGCACTCACACTGTCCAGGTCCTGGCCACTAGTCTGGGAGGCTCTACATTTTAAATTTAATTTTAAACAAAGCTTTTTAAACATTTTTAAAATATTTACTTTACATACAACACTAATTTAGTTCTAGTATAGACTTGCAGAAAGAGAACTTCTAAAAACTTGAAATTTATTACTGGCAAGTGAAACCTTAAATGAGAATGAACAAATGAAGACTTGGCACACCACTTCTGAAAGGTTGCTGATCCTTGATATAGGTAATTTCTTGGTGAACCTATTTGCTATAAATATCAACAGAACCCCCACCAACTCCCACCCCACAGTCCTGAAACAGAAGACTCAGAACTGAGACTTTTACTTCCCATTTGTTTGAGATGGAGACTTTCCAGATGAGGAAATCAGCTAAATCATTTTGAATGCCTGAAAGATGAAGAGGTGGATGTGATGACAAATGCCTCATTCCCATAAGAGTATTGCTTCCTGACAGACAGGATGATCTTGCATCCCCCAGGCCTGTTTATACACAATACATCATCATATTGTCCATCACAGAATATCAGGGTTGGAAGGGACCTCAGGAGGTATCTAGTCCAACCCCCTGCTCAAACAGGACCAATCCCCAACTAAATCATCCCAGCCAGGGCTCTCTCAAGCCTGACCTTAAAAACCTCTAAGGAAGGAGATTCTACCATCTCCCTAGGTAACCCATTCCAGTGCTTCACTGCCCTCCTACTGAAAAAGTTTTTCCTAACATCCAACCTAAACCTTCCCCACAGCAACTTGAGACCATTACTCCTTGTTCTGTCATCTGCTACCACTGAGAACAGTCTAGATCCATCCTCTTTGGAACCCCCTTTCAGGTAGTTGAAAGCAGCTATCAAATCTCCCCTCAGCCTTCTCTTCTGTAGACTAAACAATCCCAGTTCTCTCAGCCTCTCCTCATAAGTCATGTGCTTCAGGCCCCTAATCATTTTTGTTGCCCTCCACTGGACTCTTTCCAATTTTTCCACATCCTTCTTGTAATGTGGGGCTCAAAACTGGACACAGTACTCCAGATGAGGCCTTACCAATGTCGAATAGAGGGGAATGATCACGTCCCTTGATCTGCTGGCAATGCCACTGCTTATACAGCCCAAAACGCCGTTAGCCTTCTTGGCAACAAGGGCACACTGTTGACTCATATCCAGCGTCTCATCCACTGTAATCCCTAGGTCCTTTTCTGGAGAACTGCTGCCTAGCCATTCGGTCCATAGTCTGTAGCAGCGCATGGGATTCTTCCATCCTAAGTGCAGGACTCTGCACTTGTCCTTGTTGAACCTCATCAAATTTCTTTTGGCCCATTCCTCTAATTTGTCTAGGTCCTGCTGTATCCTATCCCTACCCTCCAGCATATCTACCACTCCTCCCAGTTTGTCATCTGCAGACTTGCTGAGGGTGCAATCCACACCATCCTCCAGATCATTGATAAAGATATTGAACAAAACCAGCCCCAGGACCGATCCTTGGGGCACTCCGCTTGATACCGGCTGCCAACTAGACATGGAGCCATTGATCACGACCCACTGAGCCCGATGATCCAGCCAGCTTTCTATCCACCTTATGGTCCATTCATCCAGCCCATACTACTTTAACTTGCTGGCGAGAATACTGTGGGAGACCATATCAAAAGCTTTGCTAACGTCAAGAAATAGCACATCCACTGCTTTCCGCTCATCCACAGAGCCAGTTATCTCATCGTAGAAGGCAATTAGACTAGTCAGGGATGATTTACCCTTGGTGAATCCATGCTGACTGTTCCTGATCAGTTTCCTCTCCTTTAAGTGCTTCAGAATTGATTCCTTGAGGACCTGCTCCATGATTTTTCCAGGGACTGAGGTGATGCTGACTGGCCTGTAATTCCCTGGATCCTCCTTCTTCCCTTTTTTAAAGATGGGCATTACATCAGGATTTGGATGGTGGAGTTCTGAAGCATAGGCAGGAATATTTTGCAAACTAGATGAATGGGCCGTCTACTCTAATGCATTTATATATAAATCCAAATTCTCTTAGCAGCAATCCCTGCTTAGATACATCTCTTAAAATAGTCTTTTGCGGGACGGGTTGATGGAGTGGGGATTCTGACACACTTGAAGGGGGTGTTTTATCCACCAGTTCAGAGACTCCAGAATATTCAGGGTTACATGCACTGGCAGTTCCAGTGTGTGTCTGACCGATACACAGATGAACCTGTAGAGACATCAGATCTAAAAAGGGATGCCAACTTTTTTTTTTTTCTTTTTAAGTAGAACCCCTTGACACAGGCATCATCTTGACCATACATCAGTGAAGATGACTATCTGTTTCAATCAGCAGTAGTCTGTTGTGATGGGGTCTCTGAAAAGGAAATTGGCATAGACAAAGTACTCATGTTGAATCATTTCTAAAACTGACTAGTAAATTGCCATGTTCCCTCTAATTTTTTCCATCCATGTGCGGAATTAATTTTGTTATGTGCACAAATTATCAAGATAATGTGTGGATGTGCATCACCAGTAGAAACAAAAACCTAGATATAACATATATTTTTAAAAAGTTACCATTGGGATAATTACTTCAGCCAGGACAGGTGAGGCATTTTAGAACTCACTACTCAAATAATTAAATTTAAGCATAAGAAAAATAAAAGTTACAAAATGCATAGATAAAAAAACTCAAACAGCAAACTGAAAGCATATAATTACAGAGAATATATGTGCATTGCAGGAAATATCAAGTAATAACAACACTACCACAAGTATGTGTTGGGAAGCGAGTGTGAAAGTGTGTGTGTGAGAGACACAAAGAGGCAATGCATGTCTTTAAGTACATTCACAGCCTGGCAAGACTCCCCAGAGAACGACAGCTACCATGGAGAATCCTTCAGGTAATCAGTATTGCTTACTCAGTGTGTATACTCAAACTGAGTGTATACTCAGTGTGTATACTCAAACTGAGTGTATACTCAGTGTGTATACTCAGTTTGTATACATGGACACAGAAGTATTTGTAACAGTATGCCCTTGAGTTCTGGGGAGAAGTGGAGCAGCTTCCTCCTATGCTGAGTTATAGGCAGGGGACTAAAATTTAAAGTATCTGTATGCCCTAAGTGTGGAGTCCTGGCTGACAGCTCTGACATGGAGCTGTGCACCAACAGATGGGTCGGGCCATTGCCCCAGTCCAGGGCATCATGGATCCAGGATGGGAGAACATCTCCCAGACCACATTCCTCACTGAAAGCCCCCATCCCACGCCCCCACACCGTGCCCTCCACTTATTCTACAGAGGACCCAGCCATCTCTCTCCACCAGAGGGAGCTCCTCTGTGGAAGTTACTGTCACTTTAGCATTTACACATCAGTTTAGTGTTATGACTCTATATTCACAATGGAAAAAGATAGAAACTCAGGGATTGTTTTAAGTAAAGCACAGAATTTCAGATGATGGCAAAATGCAGCCCAAATGGTGAAGCCTCACTAAAATCCTGAGCACTACTGTTTCTTTTCAGCCCTATGATTTGCTGCTGTACATTGCCCTTTTAAGTAGATCAGCACTCAAAGCAGAGAGCAGCAGCAGCTGCCATCAGCAAGCTCCCTTAGTCACACTCCTGAGCCTTGTCGCTCCCCCATCCCTGGCTTGGCAGAGAGGGGGTACAGGACGGGAAGAGAAGGACACCCTGACATCAGCACCCTCCTTCTCCCCCGACCCCGCTCTGCATAACAAGCGGGAGGTTCCCATGAACAGCTCCAAGGCAGCGGGCAGGAGCAGTGTGACAGTGGGCAGAGACACACCTGAAGTGCACGGCACTTGATAGCTTGCTGGGTGGCTGTCTGGCCATGCAGCTTAGAGGAAACTTAGGGTAGGAACTCTTTCAGATAACAAGGCTCTTACAAACATCCAAAAGGTCTCTGATAACAGCAAGGGTGCTTCAGGCCTTTGTCTAGGAAAAGATAGTGGCTCGGACTCTGCTTCCTCTTCTAGTAAGGGCACAGAGCTCTAGAGAATGGAGGGCCTCGAGTCCTTTGAGTATGACGTGCCTCATCTGTCAAACTGAAAAGGTCAGGACCTTCAAAAGGGAAGTCCCTGATCCTTCTTTTGGGAATCCAGACTATTTTAACAGTGATCCATGGATAGTTAATACTGCTGTAGCTATAGGCCTAGCCGCAGGATCAGAATCATCTACTGATGCTTGAAGAGCTGTCTTTGTCACTAAGTGCACCCTCCCACGGCCATAATACTTTGCTCTCTCAATATCATGTAGGGAGTTTTTGGTTCAGCTGCATAACCCTGTTCTTCTGGAAAAAAATATACTTGCCCAACAGAGCTCCGCAACCTAGGGCTAGCTGAAGAATATACTTTCCTAATAAGCAGGTCCATTTTCTAGGGTATATATTAGACATCTCTCTCTCTCTCTCTCTATATATATATAGAGGGGGGGGGGTGTCTATCTCATAGAACTGGAAGGACCTTGAAAGGTCATTGAATCCAGCCCTCTGCCTACACTAGCAGGAGCAAGTACTCTCCTGTCAGAATGTTTTTTTTTTTTCCCCAGATCCCTAAATGGCCCCCTCGAGGATTGAACTCACAATGCTCAAACCACTGAGCTATCCCTCCCCCGCTTTCTTCCTTCCTGGGAGTCAAACTGGCGTGGGGGGCTCATTGCTTGGACATTTGTGGGTACCTGTAACCATAAGAGACTGTGGGATTAGATGTGCAAAAAAAATATTAAACCCTTTTTGGAAGTAGTTGACATTTATGATCTGTTTTCTTAGATGTTGCCACAACTGAGGCCGGGGTTTGCCGCAGTTCTTTAGCGGCAGTGAGTATTTCCTTATTGAATAGCATGGACAAATGCCCCTGAGATTGAGAATCTTCTTGAATCATCTCAAGAAGAATTAAAAAGCCTTGGCCTTCCTCTTAAGCAAGTCTTGAAAAGCACTGAAATCTATTGTAGCAGATGACAGAACAACTGCTTCAACTAGAGGTTAAGAAGGTACTGCAAGCAGAAAGGGCTGACTGTCACATTCCTCCAAAGACTCCCTGTGGCGGGGCTGGCCAACCCCACACTAGCCCAGATGGTGTTAAGCCAGTAGCACTGGCGGTGGAAGTCCCGCCCCTGCAGTACTGGGCATGCGCCAAATGCTCTGGGAGTATAAAAGGAGGGAGCTCAGCTCATTCTGGGCTGGCAGCCATAGAAGAAGGATGTGCCTGGGAAACTCCTGCAAAGGACCAGCCTCATCTCCTGAAGATGCTGGGATCCAAGGCTAGCCCCAAGCCTGCCTGAAGCCCAGTGACAGAAGCAGCCAGAGGAGGTGACTGACTGGGCATCTTGCGGAGGAGCCAAAGATGCCTGGGCGACACCAACGACGAGTCCGATAGGAAGTGACTCAGGGAGGGTAGTGGAGTGGTACCTTTTGCCTGGGAAACCTCAGCGTGTTTCGCTTGGATCCCCCCCGTTGAGTCAGTGGCAAGGTGCTATGCCACTGTTAGGGCCCTGGGTTGGGGCCAGGTGGAGTCAGGTGGGCCTGGGCCCCCCTATCTAGGCCACCGCACCCCTAGGTGGGCAACTGTCCTCTATTGACTCTGGCTGCTAGGCCGCATTGCCCTGCAACCCGGGGTGACTATGGACTCCGGCCATTAGGCCGTGCTGCCCTGTGACTCGGGGCAACTCTATGGACTCCGGCCACTAGCCCGTGCTGTCCAACCCCCATGGTGTAAACCCTGACACTCTCCTTCATTCTCTGCAAAATGAGGATCCTGTTCAACCTCTTGCATAATAGGTTGGCCTGCAGCATATACAGGCTTGGATGGTTCTTTATGAAGTGACTGATTCCTTCATCTTAACCTAGAAGTCAGGAATTGGAAATTGTTGCAGTTCAATCCTGGCCAGTAAGGCCACAACTGTGTCCCATAATGATAAGGCTTTGGATACCGAAGTAGTGGAAACAATGGAGTTTGAGTCCTGTCAGAAGCTGGGACCTCTGAGAAAGTTTCCTTCTTGTACTTGGAGAATGAGGATAAAACGGAGGAGGCTTCTACTATCATGAGAGGAGGAGAGAGAATAGTAGAACTTCTCCTTAGAATCCTTGTATCTCCATAGACAGCCATTGGTACCAGTGATGAAGGTTAAAGGGTTATCTTTATGTCTAGTGCCTTTGGGTCCAGTACAGAAACTATATTTGAACCCACAGAAAGCAGAGAAGTCCATTAAAGGAGACTCCAGTTCTGGAGTGATCACTCTGGAGGGTGGTGAAGCACTGGAATGAGTTACCTAGGGAGGTGGTGGAATCTCCTTCCCTAAAGGTTTTTAAGGTCACGCTAGACAAAGCCTGGTTGGCATGATTTAGTTGGATTGTCCCTACTCCTGAGGTCCTTCGAACCTTGATATTCTATGATTAAGAACACTGGAGCTATAAAAGATCACAGCAAATAACAGGGATAGATACCAATGTAATCAGCACCAAGCTTGCTGGCACTGAAGTGGCTGACACAGTTGTAAGCACAGTTCCAAGGAATCAGTGATAGACGGTGCTGCAGCCATTAGTACCAATGAGCTGGTAGGGACAGTAGAAGATTGCTAGTGTGATTGTGAGGTAGAGGAACAAACCCTTAAATGGTCTGGTGCTACATTCATAGAATATGATTTGAAGGAAATCAACTTGGAAGCCTCAGTGTAATATAATTTGGGTGTTTTTTTTTCTTTGTTGGTACTGGAGACTTTGACCAACACAAGGCCTCTCTGCCTTTGACAGGCAGGATTTCTCTGACCTACCTGAGAAGGAAAAAGGATAAGCCCAGAACGTTTGAGAGCAGCAGGTGGTCTTTGGGGCTTGTCTTCACTGAAGACTTAACTTGAGCTCAACTGTGAGTTTTTCCCATAGCATTCTCCAAGTGCATACAGCCACACACTTCTATCAGTGCTACACAGCATAACAGCCACCACTTCCTGAGCTACAGAGCAGACAAAGAGGTAGGTTTAATGTGTATTGTTATCTTAAGGTAATTACAGTCCAGATGAGCAGCCACAACACTTGGGACACAATGGTCCTCCAATCCCTTCCCATAAATCCCCAATTGGAACTGGACTATCCATCTTGCAGTTTGCCTGCTGGCAATTTCTCCAGTTTCACACATCTCTAGTGTTTCATATGATATATGAATGTCCATTAACAAGCTCTTGTACCAATATATAACCACCAGAGCACGCAGACAAGTTGTCTTACATCTGTGAATGCAAACAGAGGTACAGTAAATTGTGGTGCTATAAATCTTAAGCTAAGGCTAAGTACCCAGACAGCTGTATTGCTTGGGGTAGCCCGAGACAGTACCACTATGGATGCAAGTGATGACAACACAGTAATGTGGTCATGCTATTCTGGGTTAAGCTATAACCCGTTAACTTACCCAGTAATTGATTATCCCCATGCTTAGCATACAGTGAAGGCATAGCCTTGGATGCAGAAGGCCTGTTAACACCTAGAATGGTATCCCTGGTAGCCAGAGAACTGATAGACAATGGCTTTAATGAAATAGCAATAGCATTCTCTAGAGAGGGAGCTTCAGAGTCTGATATGTTCCTTGTAGATTTCTCTGCAAATAAAACTTTCGGACAGGCATCCTATACTCTGAGTATTCTTTGAAAATAACATGCAAAGAGCATATTTGTCAGTCATGTGAGACTCCGTCAAGCAGAATAAACATTCTGCATGAGCAGCACTAGCAGGATGGGTGAGTCACAAGCTAGGCAGATTTTAAAACTCGGGGACCAAGACTCAGCCATGTGTGAATCATGGTATCAAGGGAAAAACAAAAGTTATTTTTGTGTGCATTTAGTGGGGTGGGGTTTTTCTTTTGGCCAATGGACTAACAACTTGAACTTTTAGAATTATTAAGAATAATCCCAACTACCTATAAAAGTACTAGTATCTGATGTAGCAGGGAAGCAGAAGGAGTTGGTGTTGCTCCAACTCACTACCATAGGCAGAGAGAAGAAAACCGAGTGGTACTTGGGGATGTTCTGCCTTTTATACACTCAGGGTGGGGCACAGACTTTTATTGTCACTGCTGGTTAAAAAGATTCCAGACTCTCAGACAAGGGGTGCAGACACCTACAGTGGAACCCATGTGGGCACCCAGGTGGTTCCATTTCTACAGAATTATTTTTCAAAGTAGAACCACTTTAAAATGTCTGATTATCAGTTGTATTTCTTAGTGTTCAAGAAAACCCCAAGAGTTTTAAGCATTTTAATAGAATATGGTTTCCTAAAAAAGTCAACTGTACGATTGTGACATCAGAAGGAACTTGATCTCACCACCCAGTACTGGACTGCCCATAACTACCTTCATAACATTCTAAACTTAAGACATCTACAAGCAATTCTCCTATAATGCCAGATTTCTAATAAAGCCCTACTAAAAGAAATACATAAAGGTACATTTATACACATTTTTAAACACTCTTGTGATTACATAAGACAAAAAACAATATAGGAAACAGTGCCTCTCTTCCCTGTAATTAATATTAAATAGCATTGTTTTTTGACCATTGTGTAATCTCCCTCCCATATAACATACTACTAGCAGGGAAACTGTGAAGCCCTGAACTCTTTTATAGTGTTTATTCCACCTTCGCGTTTCTCTCTCTCAGAATGCCTGGACCAAATTCCTCCCCCTTCCCATTCACAAATGTTTCTATGCAAAAATATTACAAAATGTATTTTTAGCCTTTAACATAACTTGAAACAAGAAGAGCCAAGCAGCACATAATCAGACAGTTCTCAGACTTTAAGGTCAGAAAGGACCATTATGATCATCTAGGTCTGACCTCCTACACAATGCAGGCCATAGAATCTCACCCACCTATTCCTGTAGTAGACCCCTAACTTATGTCTGAATTACTGAAGTCCTCAAATCATGGTTTCCAAAGACCCTGGAACACTTGTTCAGGAACTACGATTTGAGAACCTTTGGAACAGATGACCTAATAAGTCTCTTCTCAACTTTGGATTCTATGGTACAATCTCTACTCTCAACCGCCCCTGCCCATTTGGCTATTGTGTCAAATAGGGGTGCAATCTATTTCTAGTTAGCAAGCCAATTTTATATACATGAGAGAATATTCTCATCCAAACAACAAGATTGTAATTCTTCTCTTGGGGTGTGTCTCTCTGTGTCTGTCTCACTCTCTGTCCCCCAAAGCTCAGGATCCAGCCTGAGCCTAGAAGTCTACACAGCAATGAATCAGAGAGGTAGCCTTGTTAGTCTGGAATTGCAGAAGTGACAGAGTCCTGTGGCACCTTAAAGACTAACTAAAGTATTAGAGCATAAGCTTTCGTGGGCTAATACCCACTTCGTTGGATGCATGCAGTGGAAGTATCCAGGGGCAGGTAAATAGGTAGGCAAGGATCAGGTGGGAGATAACAGGGTTAGTCCTATGAGGCTGAACCAGCTTGTTATCTCTAATCAGGGAGTGTGAGGTATTCCCCTAGCAGCTGAACTGGAGGTATGAATAGCGAGAGAAGAGAAGCTGCTTTTGTAGTTAGCTAGCCACTCATAATCTTTGTTCAATCCTTGACTGATTGTATCAAATTTGCAAATTAATTGCAGCTCTGCAGTCTCTCTTTGCAGTCTGGTCTTGAAGTTTTTTTGCTACAAAATGCTGACCTTTAAATCTTTTATGGTGTGTCCAGCGAGGCTGAAGTGTTCTCCTACAGGTTTTTGATACTGCCATTCCTGATATCTGATTTGTGTCCATTTATCCTTTTTCATTGGCCAAACTGGACAGTCCCTATGTACATAGCAGAAGAACATTGCTGGCACGTAATGGCATATATTACATTGGTAGATGTGCAGGTGAATGAACCAGTGATGGTGTGGCTGATCTGGTTTGGTCCTGTGATGGTGTTGCTGGTGTAGATGTGTTGGCATCGAGGTTTGTTGCATGGATTGGTTCCTGAGTTAGAGTTATTATGGCACGGTGTGCTGTTGCTGGTGAGAATATGCTTGAGGTTGGCAGGTTGTCTGTAGGCCAGAACTGGCCTGCCTCCCAAGGCCTGTGAAAGTGAGGGATTGTTGTCCAGGATGGGTTGTAGAGGCTTTAACTGAGGACTGTAGGTGATGGCCAGTGGTGTTCTGTTTTCTTTCTTGGGCTTGTCTTGCAGCAGCAGGCTTCCGAATACACGTCTGGCTATGTTGATCTGTGTCTTTATTTCCTTGTGCAGGTATTATAGTTTTGAGAAAGCTTGGTGGAGATCTTGTAGGTGTTGGTCTCTGTCTAAGGGGTTGGAGCAAATACGATTGTACCTCAGTGCTTGGCTGTAGACTCGTGTGGTGTGCCCGGGATGGAAGCTGGTGGCATGAAGGTAGGCATAGCTGTCGGTAGGTTTTTGGTATAGGGTGGTGTTGATGTGGCAGTCATTAATTTGCACCGTGGTGTCTAGGAAGTGGACCTCCCGTGTAGACTGGTCCAGGCTGAGGTGGATGGTGGGGTGGAAGCTGTTGAAATCATGGTGGAATTCTTCCAGAGTTTCTTTCCCATGGGTCCAGATGATGATATCAATGTAGCATAGATAGAGAAGGGGCATGAGTGAACGAGAGTTGAGGAAGCGTTGTTCCAGGTAAGCCATAAAGATGTTGGCATACTGTGGGGCCATGCGGGTGCCCATAGCGGTGCCACTGGTCTGGAGGTATATAGTTACCAAATTTGAAATAAGTGTGTGTGAGGATAAAGTCACAGAGCTCAGCAACCACTTGTGCTGTGGCATCATCAGGGATACTATTCCTGACAGCTCGTATTCCATCTCTGTGTGGGATGTTTGTGTAGAGAGCCTCTACATCCATGGTGGCTAGGATGGTGTTTTCTGGAAGATTACTAATGCATTGTAGTTTTCTCAGGAAGTCGATGGTGTCACGGAGATAGCTGGAAGTGCTGGTGGTGTAGGGTCTGGGTAGAGTGTCCACATATCCAGACAGTCCTTCAGTGAGGGTGCCAATGCCCGAGATGATGGGGCTTCCAGGATTTCCAAGTTCGTGGATCTTGGGTAAAAGATAGAATAACTCTGATCGGGGCTCTAAGGGTATGTTAATTTGTTCCTGTGTTAGTGGAGGGAGCATCCTGAGTAGATGGTGCTGTTTCTTAGTATATTCTTCAGTGGGATCTGAGGGAAGTGGCCTGTAGAAATTGGTGTTGGAGAGTTGTCTGGTAGCCTCCTTTTGGTAGTCAGACCTGTCCATGATGACAACAGCACCTCCTTTATCAGCCTCTGATTATGATGTCAGGGTTGTTTCTGAGGCTGTGGATAGCATTGCGTTCTGCACGACTTAGGTTGTGAGGCAGGCGATGTTGTTTTTCCACAATTTCTGCCTGTGCACGTCGGCGGAAGCATTCTATGTATAGGTCCAGACTGTCATTTCGACCCTCATGAGGAATCCATGTGGAGTTGTTCTTCTTGTGCTGCTGATGGGATGGTGTCTGTGTATCAGTGCACTGTTCCATGTTGTCTTGAAAGTATTCTTTGAGTCGGAGATGGCGAAAGTAAGCTTTTAGATCACTGCAGAATTGTATCATGTTTGTGGAGGTGGTGGGGCAGAATGAGAGTCCTTGAGATCTGGCAGAATAGTCTGTCCTGCTGAGTGTGTAACTGGATAGATTGACGATATTGCTGGGTGAGTTAGGGATACCACTGCTGTGGCCCCATGTGGCAGGCAGGATTTTAGATAGCTTGCAGTCCTTTTTCTTTTGTAGAGAGGTGAAGTGTGTAATATAGATCTGTCTTATTTTAGTAAAGTCTGTTTGTGTGGAAGGTTGGTTGTTTATCAAGGTCTCCAGGTTGGAAAGCTCTTTTTTGATGTTTTCCTGTTTGCTGTACAGGATGCTGATCAGGTGGTTCCTCAGTTTCCTTGATAGTGTCTGGCATAATCTCGCACTGTAGTCTGTGCAGTATGTAGAAAGCAATGGATTTTTTACCTTCAGTCCATTTGGTATGATGTCCATCCGTTTGGATTTGAAGAGAAAGATGATATCTGTCTGTATTTGTGCAAGTTTCTTCATGTGGTTGATGGATTTCCACTCCATATGGCTAAATGCAGTGCCTTGCATGTTGTCAAGAATCAGAGGGGTAGCAGTGTTAGTCTGGAATTGCAGAAGCGACAAAGAGTCCTGTGGCATCTTAAAGACTAACTAAAGTATTAGAGCATAAGCTTTCGTGGGCTAAAACCCACTTCGTCGGATGCATGCAGTGGAAGTATCCAGGGGCAGGTATAAATAGGTAGGCCTATTTATACCTGCCCCTGCCTATTTAAGGTGCCACAGGACTGTCACTTACATAGCAATGAAACAGCCTGAGTTTTGCAAACAAACCTGAGTTGGCTGGCACAGGCCAGTCATGGATGTCCAGATGCTGTGTAGACATACCCTAAATTGTCTTTTCACCATTTCTGCTCTTTATCCAAGCAGAGTAGAAATTCAAAATGTAAAAACTGGAATAAGTCAGTTTTACCTTTTTGTTTATATAGTCTCCTGAACACTGTAATTCACAAACAGAGCCCTGCCCAGGACTGTTTAAATCTCACTCCCACCCTGCAATATCCACTATCATTCCCACATTGTTTCTTGCATTTTTATCCCACTCCACCCACAAAAGCCTTAGAATTCAGAACATTTTTGCTACTAGAAGAATCCAATTAATCTTGCTTAAAACATGTAAAAAAATACTTTAACTCCTGTTATGGAAATCAAACGTCTTTCTATCCCTTGCTTAAATTTAAGTATTATAATCTTCATTTAAAAAAAGAAAAACTTGATTTACATTGCTGAAATTCTATTTACGACAAACTGACAACAGATTTAGTGTTTTCCCGCAAATTACCACAGTCCGGTATTTTTGCCCACCCAATCCTCCCTGCAACAAAGTACATTTTACCCACTGCTGCTATTGTGGCACAGGTCCTGCAGGACCCGCAGAATTCTAGCCCTGTTGCAGGGCTCTATTCACAAACATTAGTTTGATTTTGATTCATAATACAGCAAGGGAATACTTATACTCACAAAAAACATCTATTAGTTTATAAAAGCTACATATTTAAACTATATCACAAGTGAGCCTTTTAACAAAAATGAATTATTCTTATTACATACCATTGCAAATGTGTTAGTCCCAATTAAGTACCTTACCTGTGAATTATGCCCTTTCCATGCAAGTACTCTAATGCTGATACAATTTCAGCAGTATAAAACCTGGTACAGGTTTCATCAAATGAGCCAATTTTGCGAATGTATTTTAAAAGCTCTCCATTTTTGGCATAGCTAAGTCCAAAATCTGAATATAACGTTAAGGATTATCATTAGGACACTTTAAAACATCAAACTTAGTTTGAGGACTAAAATAAAAATAAGACTGAGTAAGGAATATGGAGCCTAATTCCAAAACTGTTTTGGTACTAATCAAAGGCAACATTTTCTGATACTGCTCTTCATTTTTATAAATCACACAATTGAGGCAATTTAGATATTTAAGTGATTTAGACATATTAACTAATTGATTAAAACTTCACCTACAGTTATTAGCTCCTGCAAAAATAAAGACCCAGTTATGGCCAGGCTGAAAATTTGCCTTAAGAGTCATACCAGCTGACTGCCGTTTGGAGAGTTATACAAAATGCACTGGTCTCAGTCAAGTTTGTAGTGAGCAGGTGTCCACATTACAAAAAGACTACCACATCCTGCCTATTGTTGGCAGCCTCAGCAAGTATATCACGAAAGATTAAAATGAGCCCTGGAACAAGACTAGGGGCTGGTCTACAGTAGAGGAGGTTGTCGACCTAAGATGCGCCAACTTCAGCTACATTATTCACGTAGCTGAAGTTGCGTCTCTTAGGCCAACTTACTGTTGTCCTCACAGCAGCAACGAGCTCCCCAGTTGACTCCAGCTTGCGCCTCTCGGCGAAATGGATTTCTGGAGTCGACAGGAGTGCCTTTGATGATCGATTTATTGCGTCTTGATGATACGCGATAAATCGATCGCCAAAAGATTATTCACTACCCGCTGATCCAGGTACCCTAGAAATACCTTAGATCTATCCTTTCATTCCTAGAAAACACCACTACAGAGCAGAAAGCTCAAAGGGAAGTTTGCCATAGCCTAGTATTGTAACTATTCTATGAATAAAAAGAGGACCTCAGAAGTCAGAGCTCTGAAGAGAGAATACATACCAATATAAAATTAACTTGAAATAAATTTAAGAATGGTTTGGTTGGAGAGATATGCCATGGGGAATAAAGACTACACATTCCTCTTGGGACACTGAGGATCTCCTCTTCACACTTAACCAATGACCAGCCAGGTCTCTTGCACAGTAATTCTAAGAACTGCTATTAAAAAGCCCAACCAGAACCTCTTCAATGCCTTAGCCCCATTATTCAGATTATTCTGCAAGTCATTTTAGATGAGAGAAGCTTAACAACTCTGATGATTTAATGGACACAAATTACTGAATATAAGAAGAACATGGCCAAGCATTTTTTAAAAATTCAGTTTTTGTTTTACCTCCTCTGTCGAAAGTAAAACATTGTAAGAAAACAAGTTTTAAGCAAATCAACTTAAAAACACTTTTCTCCTAGTAATTTTGACCCTGCCAATACAGTTAATACTGAGTTTTCCCTGTTCATCTCTTATAAAGTACAGATACAGTCAGTTTAATTTTTTAATTTGTATTATAGCATTAATGATGTTTGTAGAGTTCAGGATAGAGTTGCCAAGTGCCTGGTTTTTGACCGGAAAGTTAGGTTGAAAAGACGACTGGGCAGTCTCCAAACGTCCAGTTCATGCGGAGGTGGAGCGTTATCAACTCCTGTCTGTCCCTGCATAGCCAGGGCTGCCTCGCATGCACAGACAGGCTTTGCATCAGACTACAGCAGCTCCTGTCCCAGTCCTGGACCTGGCAGGGGGAGTGAGGTGGAGATGATCCAGCCAGGAGGGAGGATGCGGGGCCTTAGGAGAAGAGGAAGAGTTGGGGACAGGACCTTGCAGGGTAAAGAGGTACAGCAGGGAGCGGGGGCTTCAGGGTCTGGTTTTCAGCCAATAGGAAATTGGCAACCCTACGTTTGTTATTTCTGTTCTGCCTCTTGATAGTTTTGCAGCAGAACACAATATGGTAACTCCTATATAAAAAAGTGACTATTAAAATAGTTTCTTGAAAAAACACTGCTCGCTTAAAAATATTTTAAGATATAGTTTCTGCCATGTGGTGTTAATTTAAAGAGACATGAAATTTTGCATGTAACCTATATTACCATGTCTATTTAAATTGGCATGTATAAATAGTGTTACATAAACTTATGAGACCTTCTGTTTGAAAATACTTGACATATTTGTGGTTTAATATCTACTCGAATTCAAGTAGCTATTTCAAAAATGATTAGATGCTACAGAGTTTCACACACCAAAGAAAATGCTGCTCAGCCTTTTTCCATGTTTTTCTTATTCCAGTAAAGATCCATAGGTTTTAATGAAATAATTTGTTTGCTACTTTCATACTCTTTTTGTAATAAATACTTAATTCAAAAGGATACACAGCTTTTCATCATCCTGAAATGTGAAGTAGAGTTTCACAAAGAAAGGGTGATCCAGACGGGACATTACATCTCTCTCTCTGGTCACATAGGGGACCTTATTTTCTTTTATGATATGACGTTTTTCTAGAATTTTAACTTGAAGATGAAGAACAACAACAGTGAAAATGCAGAGGACTTGAGCCCAGACAAGGCATGTTGTACACTAAGTTTTTCAAATTGACTAATTAGATAACACTGACACTCTAAAAAGGCCAAACTTCACTGATTAATAGTTGCTCTCACTCTTCCTCCCCTCATTAGAAGGGAAGGAGGTATCAGAATAATTTAAAGTGAATATAGTTAAAGATACCTATTTCAATGTTATACCTAAAACATTTAGCTTGAAGGAATCATTACTTACTGGCATATTCTCTGGAAGTTGCCAATTCTCGGGCCAAGACAACCTGGTTTAGGGGGAAAAAAACTCACAATGTTACTGGTTCACTGAAAAGATATACAAAGATGCCAGCTTGGTCTTCATTCCCAGTCAGAGTTTGAATTTTGTATTAATCTCAATTCCTATGCCAATAGCTGTTTAATGCCCCCCTTGCCATATACATTCCACATCATGGCCCTAAATCAGTGAATCAATTAAGCATGTTCCTGAGTCCCATTGAAGCCAAAGTGTTTAAAGTTCAGTACACGCTTAAGTGTTTTGCTGAACCAGGGCCAATAACACCATCGGGTAAATCAATAAAGTAGATTATATTCTCTTCTTCAAGAAATCACATGGATTACAACATAACATGCTACACTAAATCATTGATGATCTTTCTACAAGAAGACATGTGTCTCTGCTGTGTGTTTCAGGCAAATTTAGCAAAAATATTTCCTGAAGTTTTCTTCTTTCTATGATTTTTTAAAAAATTAAAGACTACTATAGTACGTTTCTGTGTCCTGCATGGTGTCCTTGAGCACTTTAATCAATTTATCCATAAGATTAAGAGTTAGAAGCAACAGGCTTTCAGTGTAGCCAACAATTTGATAACAGTTCACTGACGAAGAAGAGTGGAAGAGTTTCAAACAGCAGAGGTGAAGGGGGGGAGGTGTGCGGGGTGGGGGTTCAAAAATTTGGAGCCATTGTCTTGAAAAGAAAAAAGTTTCAGAAGGAATGTGTTAGTGGAATACAAGTGAATTTACAGTCTGTATGGAATAAGGAGTTTCATAATAGGGAAGTTCTGATCAGATGCACACACAAAACAGCTAGAATGCACAGTGCATCCTTGCCTGAATACAAGCGAGAATATCTCTGCTACATCAGATTATCTAGAACAGTGTTTCCCAAACTTTTTTGGCCACAGAACACTTTTGAGCCTGGTATATATTTACGGAACACTTATATTATTTTGAAGTCGTTTGGTTTTCAAACAAAAAATTGTGTTATTTATGCTCAAATATATTTTATTTTTATAAAACAAAGCAAAAATACAAATTTAAAGTAACTTCAACTAACAATTTCTAACTGGAAAGCATGTATAAAGTAGTACAAAAATCAAGTGCAAGAGTTAAATTTCTCTTTACGCCATGATATTCAATACGAGATTTATCAATAACCAGAGTGTCTTTTATGTTAAATTACAGTCAAAGAGTTGAAACTACGCTTCAAATATGCCAAATTTAAAATTAAAAAAAATTAAAGACTTTTTTTTAAAATTATGATTCTTTCACAGAACACCTATTCACATCATGCGGAACACCAGTGTTCTGCGGAACACAGTTTGGGAAACACTGATCTAGAATGAAAACTAGTTACTGGAACATATTAGGAGGAATAGAATCTATACCTAGTTCTTACGTAATCTACACCAAATTATTTTCTATCATCATACCATGCTTATTCATATGCCAATTTTTTTTAGTTAGTAGAATACTCCAACATCTTAACTTGTTTAAAATACATGCTATTAAGTTTTTTGTTTGTTTGTTTGTTTTTTAAGGCTAGCAGTCTTATACTCCCTGAATAAGTTTATGTAAACAGAGTGACACTGCTGTAGAAGTGGGCATTTTGTTGAATGTTTACTTCTCAATAAAACTGTAGGAGGATTGTTCACTTTTCTATTTTCTGAGTGCAAGAGGTTGACAGAAGCAGATCAGTGACAAGTCAGATTAGAAACAATCAAGATTTAAGAATTATGGATTTATAATAAAAAAAGAAAGAATCAAGATATTGTTCCTATGTGTGATTAACATAACACAATCAATCTTTACAACATGTATCCTTCAGGCTACAATATTTATGATATTTGGTCAGAAAGTGAGGGGTTTTGTTTCATTTTTTGCAAAATTTCTTCCCCTACCCCAGGTCTATCATAATTTCAACATTTTTGAAATTTATTAAACCAGCTCTTTTCAAGATCTGTTACTTATATCAACATGCCCAGATGTATAGCTCTAGCTTTTTGCATTTTGAAGAATGGATATATTTATATTTGTGTTAGAATAGTGAAATTGCCAATAATCAAGAAACAATATAAAACATAAGTCTCGATCTTGCAAAAATGCACTTTAACTACATATGTGATCAGTCCCACTGAGATCACTAGAACTACTCACACATGCATAAATGCTTGTGGAATTAGGGATTTACATTGCTCTCTCAATAACCGCATTGTAGCCAATTCCACCTTGATAACAAAAATATGATAGGTTTATAACGACTGAGAAAAGCTAACAGATTGTCATAAAGCAAAACAATTTAAAAAACGCTTTAGCTATTGTGTAGCCAAATTGACACTTACATGCTTATAGTAATATTAGCTCTATATAATGAAAAAGCCACTTTAATGGAATGTTAACACTGCTTTGTTAAAGTTACCGGCAAACATGTCACAAAGCTAAGATCCCAACTGCAACAGTAATTCTGCCACACTGCACTTCCTATAAATGTTAGTAGAATTAAATCAGTAATATATTGAACTACTAATTTGAAATCAGGAAACAAATTGTTGTATGTAATCCTGCCAAGTTAATTTATTGTTGAACTGTGACATTAGGGTTTCCAGATTTTAGTAAGTACCTATGCAGCCATTCATTTCCTGTGTAGGTACACTTGGTTTTAAAAAATAAAAATTAAGGCAGAACAAGAACTAACTGAAATCCTTACAGTGGCATCATGTTTTGAGATGCATTAAATTCTTACAATAGCATAAATCTCAAACCCAGTTCAAATCCTTCAGACCAGATTCAAGTAAATCTTAAATATTTAAAGGAGCATGAGAAACTCCACCCTCTTATGGCACCATAAGTGCTTAAGCCACTAAAAACATACCTGGGGACATAATGTTTTCTGAAAACTTAAAGCACCTTTCTGCTTTAAAGACTTGAATTTTATGTGAGTTGGAGTGGATGCAGCAAGTCGATGCAGCATGCATAAACACATCTTGAAGTGTAAACTTAATGACATTTTTTACTGCACATTGAAAACTGGCCCTTGTTAACATTCAATTATTCAACCAAACTTTTTTCCAAACTTGGTTGAGGATAAATTTCTTAATGACTTTCTTCACATGCCAAATTCAAAGTTTCGAAGCTCACACAAGGAGTTTCTATAGGAACTAAAGGGTAGTAACTTTACATAAACTAAAAATGAACAAAGTGTTGCTGCAGTCTCCCAAAACTGAAATTATAAGCATATGAACATATATTGGTCTGCACACATGGCCTGTACAGAGTGCTGAAGGTAGTGATGGGTGCAGTATAAGAATGTAAATTGATAGGCTGTCAAACTATTTCCATTGTAACAGCCAGTATTAGGCTCCTGCAATAACTAAGCATATTGCTCAGTAACTCAAATATTGTCAGAAGTGATCGTTATTCAAATATAAAAGGAAAGGAAAAAAAAATCGAAGAACGAAATGTTACTCATTATCATTACTAATGTATAAAAAGAGTCCAGATCCAGGAAGTCATACTAGGTGTTTGACACAAAATATCCATTAGTCTTCTTTAAAAAAAGTCAATTGTGACCTTCTGCTAAATACAATTACTATTGACAACAGGGGGAAGAAAAAAACAATCCACTAGGAAAAGAACAAATTAAAGAATATTTAGCTAAATTAGATGTATTCAAAGTTGGTAGGCTCTGACAAAATTCACTCTTGGGTACTAAAAGGAACTAGCTGAAAATCTCAGAATCATTAGTGATTATCTTTCAGAATACATGAGGTTCCAGAAGACTGAAAAAGGTTAAACATAGTACACACCTTTAGGGGATGAGGACCAAAGAATTATAGTCCAGTCAGCATAACTTCAATATTTGGAAAGATACTGGAAAAAATCATTGGCTTGTAAGCACAAAGAGGATAATAGGGAGTAAGTAGTAGGCAAAAATGATTTGTCAAGAACTAATC
Organism: Dermatemys mawii; assembly: GCA_007922305.1. Classification (NCBI taxonomy): domain Eukaryota; kingdom Metazoa; phylum Chordata; order Testudines; family Dermatemydidae; genus Dermatemys; species Dermatemys mawii. The sequence continues at coordinate 296,429 of ML677381.1, forward strand.
ATGACAGACCAACCTAATTTCCTCTGACAGGGTTACTGGTCTAGTGCATTGGGAGGAAGCAGTAGACATGATATACCTTGATTTTAGTAGGGATTTTGCCACAGTCCCATATGATAGTCTGAAAAGCAAACCGGGGAAATGTGATCAAAATTGCTTTAACATGGGTGCAAAACTGGTCAAAAAGTATACTCAGAGTAGTTATCAATGGTTCACTATCTAACTGGGAGGATCTTTCTAGTGGGACTGTCCTGGGTCCAGTACTATTAAACATTTTTATTGACTACTTTGAGAATGGTGAGGAAGTAAGTTAATAAAATTTGTGAATGACACCATGCTGAAATAAGAACTTTAAAGAACAGGATTACAATTTAAAATTATCTTGACAAACTAGAGAATTGGTCTGAAATCAACAAGATAAAATTCAGTTAAGACAAGTACAAAGTACTACACTTTAGAAGGAGAAAGTAAATATATAAATACAAAATGGGGAATAACTGGTTAACCAGTAATACTGCAGAAGAGGATCTGAGGGTATATGGTAGAACACAAATATAACATGAGCCAACAATGTGAAGCAATTGTGAAAAAGGCTTATATTCAGAGGTGTATTAACATGAGTTTTATATGCAAGACATGGGAAGTAACTTTCATTCTACACAGGAATGGTGAGGCCTCGGCTAGAGGAATCTGTCCAGGTTTGGATTCCATGTATCAGGAAAGATGTGGACAAACTGGAGAGCATGCCAAAGGAAGCAACAAAAATGGTAAGAGATTTACAAAACCTGTATAAAGATTTACAAAACTTTTGTGGAAGGCTTTTTTTTTTTCTCTCTCTCTCTCTTCAAAAAAAAGTGTACATTTGAATCTTGAGAAAAGGAGAGTTGTGAGGGAACCTCGTAGCGGTCTTCAAATAGACTAGGGCAGTGGTTCTCAAACTTACCGGAGTCACGACCCTTTTTTTTCTCCTCATCTGCATCGTTCCGCAACCCAGTTATGCCCACTGAAATGCCGCCGAATTGAAACCTCTCGCTTTCGGCGGAATATCAGTAGATACACCATTCGCTTCTCTGTGTCCACCAAAATGCCGCCGAAACTGGCACTTAAGCAGCTTTTTTTAGCACGCCATCGCCTTCCATTCAGTGGTTTCTCTGCGGCAGCGGCTCATGAACCCCCTGACATCGGCCCGCGACCCCCCCAGTTTGAGAACCGCTGGGCTGGAGCTGTTACAAAGAGGACAGTGATCAACTGTTCTCCATGTCCATGATAGTAGGACAAGAAATAATCAGTGTCATCTGCACCAAGGGACAGTTAAAAAGTATTTCCTAATATCTAAATCAACTATATGGATTGTTAAGTAGTGGAATATGTTACCAGAGGAGGTGGTAGAATCTCACCCATGAGGTTTTTAAGAAGAGGTTAGAAAAACATCTGTTCGGGGTGGTCTAAGTGTAGCTGGTCCTGCCTCATTGTAGGGGTGGGGAGTGGACTAGATGACCTCATGAGGTCCTTTCCAGCCCTTCCTTTCTATTACTCTGTGGTTATGCTTTTGTTGAAACAATATAGCAAAGAGCTGAAAAACAGCTGTATTACTCACTGTTGAGAAAGATCCTTCACCCAGAATTTTCCCAAATTTGAAATCCTCGCGTCGTTTTTTTCGAGGCTGTGGAGGCTGTTGTCCTGAATGTTGCTGTAGGGAGTTTGAACTAGACCTTGATTCAGCTGCAGTTCCCTCCATGTTAGACCCCTGTCTACTGCCACAGGTGGTAATGACAGATGGAGTGCTGGAATCTGTCTGGCTCCTCACCATTGATGGGGATGGGCAGGAACATATAACCACACTTGACTGGATTGGAACAGCATCATACTGAAAAGAGAGGGTTGAACATATTCATTTAGCTAAATGTATAACTGGAGGGGCGACACAACATAAATGCATGATAATGTACAAAGTGTAAGTATGCCATATAGCAGAGTCCTTCCCCGAAGAACATATAAGAAGGTACAAAACAAAAACAGATCTGCAATGCTTCACAGAACAGGTGAGACTTCAGGAGTGTAAATATTTATTGCGAGACTATTTGAAGTGTAGAGGGCTGCAAGGAAGGAAGCAGCAGACCGGAATGAGCAAAGGAAGCAGGCAAAACGAACTAGTGTAGAGCATAGGAAGTGGAAGTGGTGTAGGAGGAGACTGAGAATAGGTATAGGCTGGAACAGAGCTACTGGAAGTGTGGCCCAATGAACTGGTACTTTAATACAAAGATTTATACAAAAAAGAAAGAAGATGCAGACGTTCTGTCTGCACTCACTCATTTTATACAAATCATACGTAAAGGAAGATTCTTCTTCACCTCCCCCCTTATACACAGATGCAGAGCTAAGTGTGAACTTGTTGATTAAGAGAATTTAAGATCTGCCAGGAAAGTTTGTATTTGCAAGCAAATTTCCTTCAGTTTTTCTCTTTTCCTCCCCTCCTACTTTAAAAACAAAAAAAAACCTAGGAAATTAAAATAATTACTGGAGCTAATGTAAAGCTACAGTTGAGAGAATTAAGCCAAATGTTCAATTTGTTCCAACAATATTACTGTAGATACCTTTGTAATTTCTCTTCTTTCCCAAACTAAATGAAATCGCTTTACTTGGATGTTACTGACTGCACTGCACATGGCAGCTCAAGCATAAAACAACCACCTTTTAAACTCACCATTAGAATCATCCAATTTTTCCTGAAATAATTAGTATGCCTGCTGCTCACCATTCAAAACAGTTTCCTTCATTTCTTACAAGAATTCACACATCTCCTAGCTTTGCTCTGGCCAACAGACTCAAACAACCAAGTTTAGTTTTATAACCACCTTTACTTAGTATAAATGCTCTATTTCTTTCATATGCAGTGTTGCTGTAGCCATATTAATCTCAGAATATTAGAGAAACATTTGACCTGAAGAGGCGCTCTGTGTAAGCTTGTCTCTCACCAACAGAAATTAGTCTAGTCTATACTACCTCATCCACCTTGTCTCCAATATTTTATATATATA
>ML677381.1:299863-334333 GCA_007922305.1 Dermatemys mawii
TTACAAATTTTATTTGAGCATAAGCTTTCATGGGCTACAGCCTACTCCATCAGAGGCACAGAATGGAACACATAGTAGGAAGATACATACAGAGAACATAAAAAGGTGGAAGTTGCCATACTGACTAAGAGGCTAATTAAGATCAGCTATTATCAGCAGGAGAAAAAAAAAACTTGTAGGTAATAATCAAGATGGCCCATTTCAGACAGTTGACAAGAAGGGGTGAGGATACTTAACATGGGGAAAATATATCCAATTTGTGTAATGACCCAGCCACTCCGAGTCTCTATTCAAGCCCAAGCTGATGGTATCCAGTTTGCAAATTAATTCCAGTTCAGCAGTTTCTCTTTGAAGTCTGTTTTTGAAGTTTTTCTTTTGCAAAATTTCAACCTTTAAGTCTGTTAGTGAGTTACCAGAGAGGCTGAAATGTTCTCCTACTGGTTTTTGAATGTTATGATTCCTGATGTCAGATTTGTGTCCATTTATTCTTTTGCACAGAGACTGTCTGATTTGGCCAATGTACAATGCAGTGGGGCATTGCTGGCACATGATGGCATACATTACATTGGTAGATGTGCAAGTGAATGAGCCCTGATGGTGTGGCTGGCGTGATTAGGTCCTATGATGGTGTCACTTGACTATATATGTGGACAGAGTTGGCATCAGGCTTTGTTGCAAAGATAGGTTCCCGGGTTAATGTCTGTGTGTTTTTTGTGGTGTGGTGTGTAGTTGCTGGTGAGTATTTGCTTCAGGTTGGGGGGCTGTCTGTAAGTGAGTACTGGTCTGTGTTTCCATCCACATTTGGCACCATCTTTCAACGGTTTCTGTGCAGCGCACTGTCTTCCCTTTCGGTCTGCAGGAATGGAGCCCAAACTGCAGAGGAGCATGCTGACAACCCTCGCCAGCACATCTCGTGTGGAGGTGGGGTGCGGACTGGTTCACTCAGACTCTGGAATCCTGTCTGGAGTGCTGTGCACTGAGTGCTGCACTTCAGGATGGCTATAAGGCATGTTGAGGGGAGCTGAGTGCAGTGGATAGGGTCGTAGTTTGCATGGGTGGGTGGTGAAGCTACAGGTGTAGGAGGCAGCTGGGGGCGGTAAGAACCCAGATGCTGGGGAAAGTGGGTTAGAGGAGACATGCTGGCACAGGGGAAAGAGTTTTGGGAAAAGGGTTGTGGGGGTGAGGGCGAGCGCAGTAATGCTCTGCCTGCTCGGCGATGAGCACCTGGATAGAGTCCGCTTGGTGCTCCATTATGCTCATCAGCTGTTCCGTGCTTTGCTGCCTGAGCACCGCGTTTTGCTGCCAGCGAGCCTCATTCTTCTGGCGGATCCTCCTTTCATTACTCTCCCCTCCACTTCTGTGCCTTTCAATTCTCTTCCACAGACTGCTGCATCACTTGGTGCAGCATGTCTTCTCTGCTTTTACGCGGCCTCTTCCTGAGTCTTCTCAGTCTGTCGGCTGGTGATAAGACTGACGGCTGAGATTGCAAGGTTGCACCTATACAGGCAAAATGCAACGCTTAACAGAGGTAGCATTGTACACACCAGACAGAGCAATGATTCCCCCGCACTTAAGGGGGGCACTCACAGTCCATACGAAACCATACCAGACCTGTCCCAAAGTGAGCGCACATAACCCACTGGAGCCCCAGAAATGGTGAGTAAGCACAGAGGCTTGGGGGACTGATTGTTTCATGGCTGTACTGTCCTCTGGGTTTCTGTGCCTTGAGGAGAGTCCACAGCTGCAGGGAGCATCTACACTGAGCAAAGCTAAGAACTATTGAAGGTAAAACTATCTCCTGTCAGACAGAGATTCCATTTCAAAAGGTTTTATTTCTCCTGCTGATAATGGCCTATCCAAATTAAACAGCCTCTTAGAATTGGTATGCTAATGTACAACTTTTTTTGTTTGTTTTCTGTGTATATAAATTCATCTTACTTCTGTTCCATTCTATGCATCCGATGAAGTGGGCTTTAGCCCACAAAAGCTTATGCTGAAATAAACTGGTTAGTCTCTAAGGTGCCACAAGTCATCATTATCTTATTTATGGATACAGACTAACATGGTTGCTAATCTTAAACCTACACTGAACACTGTCCCAACATTCTCCACAGGAGTTCATCCTGGAAGATCTCTCGCTGCTGAGGGTGACTGGGGAAGCAAGGGAGGGTCTTCTATTACAATGTGGCTTCCGCCCTGGCCCACATGCAGCTTGCCTGTGTGCAGCAACAGTTCCCCCACCACCACCCCTCGTGGCAGAATGGAGAGGACATGTTGCCCTGACTGGGACAAGAACCACGCTGGCTCTCCCAATAAACCCGCGCAGATGCATTGCCCACGTTCTGGCTGAGACTTTTGAAGAGATCACTGATGCCGATTACCGCAAGATGATAGACCACATCAATGCGCTATTCCGCATCTAGGCATGCATCCGGCCTTTACTGTCCTCGCCAAAAAGACCTCTCACCTAAAATCTTCCTTTCCAAAAAAAAAACAAAAAAAAAAACAAAACACACCCCGCTTACCAGGAACCTCCTCTGTTGTTTCTCCTTCCCCAAGCACCAGATGCCGCGGCTGGCTGCCTTCCTCCTGGGTCAAGAAGAGCTCCTGGCTGCATGTCTCAAAGGATCCAGGGATTCCTCAACACCTTTGGTCACGCTTTTCTCCTCCTCCCTCCCCACTTGCTTTGATGGGCTCGGAAGTGTCTATAATGGTTGTTGGAGTGGAGGTGGGATTGCCCCCAAGTCGCAGGGGCAGCACCGGAGTGACCGTTTGCTTCACGGGCTTTGCAGTAGGAATTCCACAGCCCTTTTATTTTAACCCAAGACTGAAATGTGTCCTGGTCATAGCCCTTGATATTTGCCCGAAGGTAATGTAATTCCTATGGCTGGAATACAGCTGGGACTGCACCGCTTCCTCCCCGCAAACACTGATGAGGTCCAGCACCCCGCCACTGCTCCATGCTGGGGGTTGCCTGACGTGTGGAGGCCTGGAAAGATGCACTGAGAGCACTTCACAACTAGCTGAGCAAACAGGAAGGGGATTTTCAAAATTCCCAGGGAATTTAAAGGGCAGCTCTGAGGATTGGTCACCTGAGGACAGGGCAGCAGAGTTCAAAAGTGATGACCACAGTGGCTAGACAGGCATTGTGGGATACTTCTGGAGGCCAATCAGAGCGCATTAGGTGTCCACACTGGTGCTGCGGTGCTCCAGCAAAAGTGCAACAAACATTATTCCTCTCGGAAGTGGAGTACCAGGAGCGCTCCAGCTGTGGAATCAGAGCGCTCTATGTGCTTTGCCAGTGTGGACGGGTAGTAAGTAGAGGGCTCTTGGCGGCTTTATTGCGCTATAAAGTGCCAGTGTAGCCAAGCCCTAAGAGCACAAGCTGAAACAGCGAGAAGGGAGCCAATATAGACAGAATGCATTAGAAAGCAAGGGCAGAGAAGGGGAGGCTTGCAGAATCCTTTGGAGCAGAACTAAAGGACATCTGCCTATGTTGGTTGGGACGCTGGCCTATGAACACAGAAGCAGCACAGAACACAATCTGAAGTGAAACAGATACAAATGAGAGAGAGGAAATACAGATTAAGACAACTGTCTAAGAACTGAGCAAACTTCAGCCACTTTTGGCAAGATGTGTTTTTACACATACTTTCTCTGTCACACATAAAAGTCCTAGAGCTGCTGGTTTTCAAAAGACAGACACTGCTTTCAGTATGTGTGTCCTTTACCTTGGTTTGCTAAATGTAGAAGGTATCTAAGATACTGAATACATACTACAGTGGGACAGGAGGTCACTCGGCTGTGAAAATGAAATTATATTTTTAATTATATGGCAGTATCAATCATGGTTCCACTTGTAAACTGTAGTTTTGCTTTGCACTTAAAGCAGAGATTCAACCTCTTATGTATGAGAATACAATGCATCTTCAAATTTAACACATCTTGAGTCTAGAATGTATTTTGAGAATTATTTACATGTAAATCCACTGGTTTAGGAGTTAATTAAAAACAGGATCCTTTAAAAAAAATTAACATTTATCAGTTTTTTCTTTATCATAAATGACCTTAATGGCCCACCACAAACTTTTTGTATTGGTAATATTCATTGAACTCTTGCACAGAGCTTTATTACAATCTAATTTCTTCAAATATAGCCTAAATTATCAATCCTTGAATCAAACCTGTTATTAAAGAGGTTGCAAACAGGGTCAGGTCAGTAGCTCAGGAAACTTTACCTTTTTTTTTTTTTTTTTTTTAATATTGGTAGTTAATGGGATGACCTGCGTAACACTGGTCTACAGTTTTTTAGAAGTCGTCTGCTTCAGAGATAAAATGTGATATTTATTATGTATTTTGATGTGCTGAATTCAGATATGACAATTAGAACAACTGATTGGCTACTGTTTCTAAGATATTTAAGTTTTTACATTTTATGTTTATGTATATTGTGTAGATAGTAGAGTTTTAATCGTAAATTGTAAACCTAGGTCTTTTCATGTGTTTATGGTTGCTTTACGTGATATTTCAGCTGTCCTGTTTATGTAACACTTTAACTATCAGCAAAAGGGTTATACAAATAAAATGTATTATGAAACAAAAAGGCAAAACACTATTATGTACATAGTTTAGTCCTATTCAGTGTCTACTCGGCGCTTCTTGGCTTGTCTCTTGTATTCATTAAATGGAGCATCTCTTGTCACTGTCCAGCAATAGTCTGCAAGCATTGAAGGGCTCCATTTGCCCTGATAGCATTTCTCCATTGTTACAATGTCCTGGTGAAATCGCTCGCCGTGCTTGTCGCTCACTGCTCTGCAGTTTGGTGGAAAAAAAATCTAGATGAGAGTGCAAAAAATGTATCTTTAGTGACATGTTGCAACCAAGGCTTTTGTATGCCTTGAGGAGGTTTTCCACCAACAACCTGTAGTTGTCTGCCTTCTTGTTTCCGAGAAAATGTATTGCCACTGACTGGAAGGCTTTCCATGCCGTCTTTTCCTTGCCACGCAGTGCATGGTCAAATGCATCACCTCGAAGAAGTTCACGAATCTGAGGACCAACAAAGACACCTTCCTTTATCTTAGCTTCACTTAACCTTGGAAATTTTCCACGGAGGTACTTGAAAGCTGCTTGTGTTTTGTCAATGGCCTTGACAAAGTTCTTCATCAGACCCAGCTTGATGTGTAAGGGTGGTAACAAAATCTTCCTTGATTCAACAAGTGGTGGATGCTGAACACTTTTCCTTCCAGGCTCCAATGACTGCCGGAGTGGCCAATCTTTCTTGATGTAGTGGGAATCTCTTGCACGACTATCCCATTCGCAGCGAAAACAGCAGTACTCTGTGTATCCAGTCTGCAGATCAAGCAAGAGAGCAACAACCTTCAAATCGCCACAAAGCTGCCACTGATGTTGGTCATAGTTTATGCACCTCAAAAGTTGTTCCATGTTGTCATAGGTTTCCTTCATATGGACTGCATGACCAACTGGAATTGATGGCAAAACATTGCCATTATGCAGCACAACAGCTTTAAGACTCGTCTTCGATGAATCAATGAAGAGTCTCCATTCATCTGGATTGTGAACGATGTTGAGGGCTGCCATCACACCATCGATGCTGTTGCAGGCTACAAGATCTCCTTCCATGAAGAAGAATGAGACAAGATCCTTTTGACGGTCACGGAACATGGAAACCCTAACATCACCTGCCAGGAGATTCCACTGCTGTAGTCTGGAGCCCAACAGCTCTGCCTTACTCTTGGGTAGTTCCAAATCCCTGACAAGGTCATTCAGTTCAGCTTGTGTTATGAGGTGTGGTTCAGAGGAGGAGGATGGGAGAAAATGTGGGTCCTGTGACATTGATGGTTCAGGACCAGAAGTTTCATCCTCTTCCTCGTCTGACTCAAGTGAGAATGATTCTGGTGCATCAGGAACCGGCAGTCCTTCTCCGTTGGGTATTGGGCGTATAGCTGATGGAATGTTTGGATAATGCACAGTCCACTTTTTCTTCTTTGACACACCTTTCCCAACTGGAGGCACCATGCAGAAGTAACAATTGCTGGTATGATCTGTTGGCTCTCTCCAAATCATTGGCACTGCAAAAGGCATGATTTCCTTTTCCTGTTCAACCACTGGCAAAGATTTGTTGCACAAGTGTTGCAGCATATGCGTGGGGGTGGCCCACCTCTTGTCCTGATCTCCAATTTTGCAGCCAAAATAAAGGTGATAGGCTTTCTTAACCATAGTGGTTATACTGCACTTTTGTGATGCAAAAGTCACTTTGCCACAAACATAGCAGAAGTTATCTGCACTGTTCACACAAGTACGAGGCATCTCTGCTCACTTTGGCTAAACAGAAATGTGTCCCTTTGCAAAATCAAACACTGACAAATAAGAGAGCATGACACTGTATGATTTTAGAGCTGATATAGGGCAATTTGTTCAGCAGGGTGACGTAAGCTTCGTTATGATTGCATCATCCATGACTTCTAGGAATAACATGATGCAATTCATATCATGTATGACGCAATACCAGCTTCAGATTGCATCATTCATTGTTTTGCCTAAAAAGCAAGTACTGTCCAAACCCAGTCACAGATTTATTCATAGATCCAGTCAAAGATGTATTTTAGTCATTTCTGGTTTAAACTGAGATCCCTTCCCTTTTTAACTCACTTATCCTCCGCCATTCCCATGTCAAGGGTCGTATATACTGACCCAATAGCATATCTTGAAAACTAGAGCCAATCAACAATTTTAAGCATCATTTTCATTCTCAGTGACCCAGAATTAGTAAAGTTTGACTACATTTATTTCAGAAGCATTTTGGCTGTAGAGCAGTGTAATTATAGTCCTGTCAGCCTAACTTTGATCCCAGGCAAGATAATGGAGGTGTCGATGGGGGACTCAAAGAATTTTAAAAAGGGGAATATAATTAATGCCAATCAACATGGTGCTACAGCAAATAGATCCTGCTAAACAAGCTTAATTCTTTTTTTAAATGATATCACAAGCTTGGTTGATAAAGGTCATGGTGTTGATGTAATATACTTAGATTTCTATAAGGCATTTGATTTGGTACTTGCATGACATTTTGATTAAAAAACTAGAAAGCTAGAAAACTAACATGGCACACATTAAATGGATTAAAAACTGGCCAACTGATGGGTCTCAAAATGTAACTGTAAATGGGGAATTGTCAAATAGGTATATTTCTATTGGGATCCTGAAGGGATCTGTTCTTGGCCCTACACCATTTAACAGTTTTATCAATGACCAGTAATTAAACATAAAATTATCACCAATAAAGTTTGCAGATGACAAAAATATTGGGGGAGTGCTAAAAAGAGGGCTGGTCATTGATAAAGAATGACCTGGAGCACTTGGTAAGCTGGGCACACACAAATAATATGCATTTTAGTATGGCTAAGTGTAAATATAAATATCTAGGAACAAAGAACATTTACAGAATGGGGGACTCTATCCTGAGAAGCAGTGACTCAAAAAATTTTGGGGATTGTGGCAGATAATCAGCTGTACGTGAGCTTGCAGTGTAATGTGGTGATCAAAAGGACTAATGTGATCCCTGGATGTATAGAGAGGAAAGTCTCAAATTGGAAGAGAGAGTCTATTTTACCTCTGTATTTGACATTGGTGTAACCACTAATGGTATACTATTATCCAGTTCTGGGGTCCATACTTCGAGAAATAAGTTGATAAATTGCAGAAAGCTCAGAGAACAGGCACAAGAAGGATTATAGGATTAGAAATTCATGCCTTATAGGGATAGATTAGAGAGCTCAATCTATTTAGTGTAATGAACTGAAGGTTAAGGGGTAACTTGATCACATATTATAAATACCTACACAGGGAACAAATATTTGATAATGGGCTCTTCAGTGAAGCAGACAAAGGTATAACGCAATCCAATGGTTGGAAGTTGATGCTAGACAAAACTCATACTGAAATTATGCATAATTTCTTTTAAATGAGGGCACTTGACCATTAGAACTATTTATCAAAGGTCATGGTGGATTCTCCATCACTGGCAATTCTAAAGTCAAGACTGGATTTTTTCTAAAAGATCTGCTCTAGGAGTTATTTTACGGAAGTTCTATAGTCTGTGTTATATGGGAGCTCAGACTACACAAATGGTCCCTTCTAGCCTCACAATCTATGAGTGAGGGGGGCCACTGACAGAGGAAGCAACCAATTACAAGCATTTTTATAGCTAATTAGCATGTAACAAATCTACTGGCTGCAATGAATCAGAGGTCTGACGAAGACAAGAGAAACAGTGCTTGAAAGACTCCCCAATGCATTGCTGCCTTTGCTGCATTGGGTACCTAGGCACGACTGCTTGGGAAAGAGACAAGAGCATAAGGAGAACCCTTGAAGTAAAGAAAATGAGGAATACTTGTAGCACCTTAGACATTAAGGTGCTACAAGTATTCCTCATTTTCTTTACGGATACAGACTAACATGGCTGCTATTCTTAAACCTTGAAGTAAAGGCACATGAGCATGGGCAGGTGGGGAAAGGGGTGGGGGGGATGAGCTCTCTCATGCTCCTCTTTTCACACCATGCTAGTCCCTCAATCCTCAGTCTAAACGAGTAAATCAATCCCCAATTAGAGGCCAAACCCATCAGTCTATTTAAAATGAACATCTACACAATGCTGATGTGAAGGTATGGTATTAACTGTGGTTATGGCATTTTTAATCACAAGTTCAAGTATCAAGAGGTTTTTATTTACCCTCTGAATAGGAATCAATATAGCTAATATAGCTTCAAATTCAAAGTTTGAGAAAGAGGCGATTGGATTATCAAGATATGAAAACCGATGGGATTATGCAGCATTGCCTAGCATCTAAAAGTTTTTCAGTTCTGACACAGTAATACAGTTTTCGACAAACAGACAGGAGTTCAAGTGACACTGATGTGAAAACCACTTCAGGGCACTGCAAAGGGACACCCTGCCTAAACACTGTTTGTACTTATCAAGAAAAAGAAAGGAACACTGTGTTTAGGGGCCCCTCCTCTTACCTGCAGGATTTTAAAATGCTTAAAAGGTGAAAGCTACTAAACAAAAATTTCCTTCAAACCTGGCCGAGTGTGGGGATCTCACCAAAATCTAAGAAAACTACTGGAGTTTTGCAGAATGTATATTACATAAAACCTTACTTTCCAGTTTGACTGGTGGTTCTCTTTTTCCTTTATGTTGCTTTTCCTGGCGAGGGCCATGGCAGCAGCATTGAGAGTAGGGAAGACCAGATCTCCTTTTCCTCCACAACAGGTTTCAGCTCCTCCTGGGAGATTCCCCTGAGTGTTCCCAGGCCGGCCAGAGATATAATCCATCCAACATGTCATGGGTTGACCTCAGTGCCTCTGCCCTGTGGGACATGCCCAGTATAGTTCTAATGGAAGTCTCTAGGGGCATCCTTATTACTTGCCCAAACCACCTCACCTGGCTTCTCTTGATCTGGAGTAGCAGCAGCTCTATTCCAAGGCGCTCCCATACAGCCAAGCTCCTCACCCTATCTTGAATAGTAAGCCCAGTCACTCTGCGGAGAAACCTCATTTGTGCCACTTGTCCCCACAATCTCATTCTTTCAGTCGTTACCCAAAGTTCATGACCACAGGCGAGGATGGGGACATAGAGTTACTGGTAAACAGAGAGCTTCATCAGAGAATTTAGCTCCTGCTTCACCACCATGCATCGGTACAGCACCTGCATCACTGTCACTGCTGCACCAATCTGTCAGTTCATCTCATGTTCCCGCTTGCCATCACTCAAGAATAAGACCCCTAGATTCTTGAATTTGTCACTAAGGGCAGCTGCTCCCACCTCACCTGGGGAGAGCAGTCCACTTTCTTCCAAGCAAAGACTATGACCTCTGATTTGGAAGCGCAGATTCTCATCCCAGCCGCTTTACGCTCCACAGCAAAATGTTAGAATGCATGTTGGAAATCACAGTGTGAAGAAACAAGTAGTACATCATCATCTGTAAACAGCAGAGTCCCCATACTGGATGCACTCCACAGCTCAGCTGTGCTTTGATATCCTGTCCATGATAATCACGATCAGGAGTGGAGACAAGATACACCGTTGGTGGAATTCAATGCCCACCTTGAACAAACCTGGCTTAATACCAAGAATACAAAATGCAACTCTCACTCTGAGAACAGAGGGACCAAATAGCACACAAAAGTGGCACTGGCACTTCATGTTCCCACAGCACTTCCCACAAGACATCTTGCAGCACATGGTTGTATGCCTTCTCCAGGTCTACAAAACAAAAGGTAGATAGGATTAGCAAACTCCCACGACCCCCCAAGTATCTACGAAAGAGCAAATGGTCCATTGTTCAACAGCCAGGATGGAATCTGCATTATCCTTCCTGAATCTGAGGTTCAGCTAAACCTCCTCTTCAGCACCTTGGCATAGGCTTTGCTCGGGAGGCTGAGGAATGTGATTCCACCCCCCTCATAACTGGAACACATCCTCTGTTCTCCTTTCTTAAAGACTGGAACCACCACCCTGGTTTGTCAATCCAGAGGAACTGCACCCATCTTCCACGCAACATTGAAGATGCGTGTTAACCACTATAACCCAACATTTTCCAGTTCTTTCAACATCTCCAGGCAAATCTCTTCCACCCTTGCTTCCTTACCATTATGAAGTCACTTTAACCACCCTATTGATCTCAGCAGCAGAAATAGATCCGATCTCATGGAGGTTTCCGGTGCTGCCTCCTGGAAGTGGGGCGTGTCCATAGGGTTGAGGAGTTCCTCTAAGAGCTCCTTCTACCTCTCAACAATCTCCTCAGTCAAGGTCAACATTTCACCATCCTTACAGGAGTACAGCCTAGGTAACATCTTGCTGACCCTCCTAAAGCAACAAATGGTTTACAAGAACACCTTTGAGGCTGTCTGGTAGTCATTCTCTGTGGTTTCTCCAAACTCCTCCCAAGTCTGGGCTTTCACTTCAACAACCATCACAGAGCTGTAACAGAAGGCCTCCTTCACTGCCTTGACGGCTTCCTTTACCACCGGAGTCCACCAGCAAATCCTAGGGTTGACACCAAGGCAGAGACCAACTGCCTTCAGGCCACAGCTTTTTGTGGCTGCCTCAATGACTGAGGCCATGAACATGGTCCACACAGACTCAATTTCCAAGATCTCATCCAGAATGCAGGAGAAGTTCTTCCAGAGGTGGGAAACTGAAGAATTTCCACACAGGGTCCTCCACCTGATGTTCCCAGGGGACTCGCATTGATCATTTGGGCCTTCTGTCTATCCAGCCAGTGTCCCATGCATTAGATTCAACTCACCACCAAGTGGCAATTGGGTTGCCAGCTCTGCCTCTCTTTTCACTTGGAATTTTCAGAGCATATGGTCTTACGTCGGATGAGACAACCATGAAGTCAATCACTGATCTTCGGCCCAAGGTGCTCTGGTACTAAGTACATTTATGAGCAACCTTGTTTTTGAACATGGTATTAGTTATTGACAATCCATGACTAGCACAAATGAGGAACGCCATTCCTTCCAATCACTCCCCTCCAGGTATCTCCATCATTCCCCACAAGAGCACTGAAGTCCCCCAGCAGAACTACAAGGTCAGTCGGTGGCACTCTATTAAGCACCAATCCCACTGTCTCCAGAACAGCAGTATCACAGAACAGAATCATAGAATATCAGGGTTGAAAGAGACCTCAGGAGGTCATTTAGTCTAATCCCCTGCTCAAAGCATAACTAATCATCCTATTAGATGCTCATTTAAATTAAATTTTACTATAGACCCTTACTTACAAATGTAATTTATCTAAGCCTGTGCATGGCGATAATGCTTTGCTGTGACTCCTCTGACTCTGGGAATTCTCTCCAGCCATGTTTAGGGAAGGCACAGTATTCTGAACATCTTGGTGTTAGGTGGTCTTAGAAATTTTATTTGAACTGAGTTTTGAACAACCTCTTGGTTTGCAATCTAATTATTGTAGGAATGTAACTTTATGCTGCAACAACAGCTAAATCACAGAATCATGAAAGTGTAGGGATGGAATGGATCTCAAGAGGTCAAGTAGACCAACCCTGACAGATGCCCGTTTAACAGGTTCTTAAAAATCTTCATGACAGGGATAACCATGGGAGAACATTTTTCCTTGTGGCTAACCGAAATCTCCCTTGCTGCAAATTTAGCCAAAATAATTCTTGTCCCAGTCTTGGAGAGTGTGGAGAACAATTGATGACAGACATCCTGTCACCATCCTCTTTATAACAACCTTTTGCTATGCTGTGTACCACCCGCCCCACAATCCCTGGCTTCTTTTCTCTAGACTAAAGATGTTCAATTCTTTCAACCTTTCCTCACAGGTCATGTTTTCTAAACCTTTCATTTTTGTTGCTCTCCTCTAGACTCTCTCTAGTTTGTCCAGATCTTTAAGTGTGGTGTCCAAAACTAGACACTGTACTCCAGCTGAACCCTCACCAGTGAGTGGAGCAATTACCACCCATGTCTTACACAGAACTTGCCTGTTAATACATCCCAAAATGACATTTGCCTTTTTCCACACAGTGTCATTCTTTTGACTCAATTTCAATTTGGGATCCAGCATAACCTCTAGAGCTTTTATTGTAGTAATGCTGCCTAGCCAGTTATTTTTCTATTTGTGCAGCTGAATTTTTCTTATGTATCTTTCACATATCATAAGATCTTCATCTTACTGCTTTCAGACCAATTGTTCAATTTATCAAGATTAGAATTCAAAATAATCTTGTCCTCCTCCAAAGTGCTTGCAATCCTTTCCAGCTTGAAGTCCTCTGCAAATTTTGCAAGCACACTCTACTCCATTTTCCAAGTCATTAATAAAAATATTGATTAGTATTGGACAAAGGAAAAACCCCTTTGGGACACCACTTGATACATCCTTCCCAATTTGACAGCAAACTATTGATAGCTATTTTTGGAGTATGTTTTTTCAACCAGTTGTGCACTCATAGTAATTTCATCTAGACCCTATTTCTCTAGTTTATTTACGCAAGAATCATGCAGGACTGTATCAAAAGCCTTACTAAAGATCAATGAAGTCTATTGCTTCCCCTCACCCACTAAGCCAGTTACCCTATCAACAAGAAAAATAAGATGTTTCACAATTGCATAGCTAGCCAAAAACTAACAGTGTACACACATCTAGAAGTAATGTGCTTCACTATTATGGCCAGTATGTTTTAGCACCATATCCTTGGGATCTGCCCCAATAAGTGCACAGGTATCATCATATGCTAGGTAATAAAAGTAGGGCTGAAAAGTGATTTGTGAGTCCCCCACATCTAAGTACTTACATACCCCTGCACTATCCTCACAGTATCTGATCTCCATAGAACATCACGGAGTTGGCAAATCAAATAATTGGGACAAAAATCCCCCACTTCATTTACAATCCCCATGTTCTTAAAAATATGTAGCCTGAACTTCTAAGGCAGGCCTTCACAACTCGGAAAGCAGCGAGGGCCATATTACTGCAAAAATACCAGCTGCGGGCTGAAAAGCCCCGCCCTTGCCCCACCCCCTCATCTGTTTCCCCCCACCCCACCGCTTGGCTTGCCCCACCCCAAGAGGGCCACATGTGGCCCCCGGGCTGCATGTTGTGCAGGCCTGTTCTAAGGCTATGTCTACACTAGAGTAGTAGACTCTACTACTGCGCTGGTGTAAGATGTCTCATGTAGCCACTCTAACAATGGAAGAATGCTCTCCTGTCAACATAAGTAATCCACCTCCAACAACTGCCAGCAGTTGCAGCTCTCCCACCAACCTAGCACTGTGCACACTAGTGCTTGTGACAGGTGGAATAAGGCTATGTCTGCACTAGCACTTTTGTCAGTCAGGGGTGTGGGAAAACACACATCCCTGACTGACAAAAGTTTAATTGATCAAAGCACCAGCGCAGTGTGGATAGCACTATGTCAGGAGACACACATCCACCAACAGCTACTGCTGCTCATTGGGGGTGGTTTAATTATGCCGGCAGGAGACCCCCTACCCTGTCAGCATACAGTGGCTACACAGGAGATCTTACAGCGACACAGCTGCAGTGGTACAGTTGTACCGCTGTAAGGTCCGAAGTGTAGACATAGCCTAAGACTAACAGTGATTGTTTAATTAAAAAGAAATAAAAAAGCTAGGAAATTGGTTTAAGGACCACTAATGTAGTCACACTCTTCACAAACAGTAATTTTACCCAGTTTAGCTCTAAAGATCCCTCCTTTACGCTGCAGATTGCCAAATCAAGCCTGAATTATCCCCAAAACTTAAAACCCTTTGGCCTGCCAATGCTTGAGCACTCATTCCAGAGATAACAGCTCTTACCTTGTCAAATGAATCAGACTGACTGAAGCCTGCCTCAAATGATATCTACAACAGCAGACTCAGACATGTAACTAGAAGGCATTCAACTCAAGAATGCAGTCTTTTCAGGGCTTTCCTTTAAGAACAGCCTAATACCTACAGATCAAAATGTCAAAGTGGTATCTGCCATGAATTAACTTGAACTTTAAGCTTTACTTCAAACTACTAGAGCCTTAGAGAAATGCATCCAATGAAGTGAGCTATAGCTCACAAAAGTTTATGCTGAAATAAACTGGCTAGTCTCTAAGATGCCACAAGTATTCCTTGTTTTCTTTATAGAAATCAGTCTATCTTGTGAATGAGTAAGTGTTGTATACCTTCAATGAACAGTAGCCTTGTACAGCTGTGCACTAAACAAACTGAAGCTTGTAAGTCACATGGATTAATTTTCTAAACTATAATGAAACATACAAGGAAAAATTATACGTAGTGTAAAAATCATAATGAAAATATAAACATGGGATGAATTTTTACATTTGCTGGCTATTGAGTGACTATTTTATCCTTTTAAGATATTCATGGCACCCCCAACTTTTCAGTGCTATTTCTTTTCAAAAGGTTTTTTTGAGGGGGGAGGTGCGAGGGCAGGGGGTCACAAAAACATGATAACAGCAAGAGCGGAGTTCTACACTCCCATCCATGTTTGACAGGTTTGGTTTGTTTTTTTAATCCATGTCCTGCCTTGTTCTTCCTTCCCACCAGAAGGAAGGTTTCAATATTTAAATTCCAAATATGGTCACAAAGAGATATCCTAATGCCAAAACAAAGCAATAGCCAAATACAGCACTCAAAGGAGCAGACACAAGAAAAGCCTATTGAACTCTGATTTTATAATCAAAATAGGACAAATAACCAGAGAAAACTGCTAAATCATTTTAGCTACTTTGATATCCAGTTCCCAAAAATCATAACTGTGAGACAGACTACTCTCAAGCTAGCTTTCCTGTCAGTACTGCCATCAGTTTGTCACATGTTTGCTGTAGAGGCTTGTGGCTGTGTATTCAAGCAGAGAATGCAGTGCGGGCAATAGGAAAGTGTTGCCAAACCTTTCTGAAATTAAAACCTGGCTGCACTGCATTGAGAAATCATCATTTTTCTAAAAACAACACACTGCTCTAGGTTTAAACATTGTTTTAAACTCAGTGGGTAGAGTTCCTCAAAAGACAGTTGGAAAAAATGCATAACTTACTGTGAAGCAAGTCAGGCCCAGAACACACCCCTCACAAATTGGATATCACAATCTTTCCTGTTGAAGCTTAAAATTGATTTTGCATTTCACAGGTTTCAGTCTGTGATTACACTGAAAATGCCTACTTCTACAGGGTTCAAAACATTTTCTGGATTTAAGTAGGAAGGCTCTTTGGAAGGAAATTCAACCTGCACTCAGCCACATGGTTGGGTTTAAAAAGGTTGCACTCCCAAATGTAGATTTTAAAACAACTATTCACCAGTTTGGTATTATACAAAGCACAGAAATTCTCCCCTAACCCTCACCTCCCACCCAGTTAAACAAATTCACTTTTTGAGATAAACATTCAACACACAAAATATAACAACAGCTAGGAGACATTCTTTGTGTGTTCACTAAAACAGCAGCCTTATGGAAAGGAATGATAAACACAGATGTTTTCTAGACTACAGAGACTGTACCACATCTGTTTTTCAGGAAGTGCAGGCTGTGCTTCATCCATATCAGAGGGCTTGAAAAAAGCTCTACTCATTCATGGCAAATAGGTGGCATCTGTGTGAGGCCCACAACTTCTACAAATACAACCTGTCTTTACTAAGTAGGCTTTTATTCATTATAGCTGGAAGCCACCTTCCAAATGTGAACCAAGAGCCATAAAAAGAAAGGACAGTTACTTTACTGTACAGTAACTGGATTTCTTCAAGATGTATTGTCTATATGCATGTTTAATGTATGGGGTGCATGCATCCCAGATGAGTCTTTTGGACACCAGTGCCCCTTTTGGCTGCTCATGCACCATAAATGTCCTCATCCTACAATAAGGGCATAAAAGAGCAGCGTGCAGCAGTCACCCTTGGTTTCCTCTACAACACATAGTTCTGGTAGGATGCCGAGGGAGAGGGATAGCTCAGCGATTTGAGCACTGGCCTGCAAAACCCAGAGCTGTGAGTTCAATCCTTGAGGGGGCCATTTAGGGATATGGGGCAAAAATAGGGATTGGCTCTGCTTTGAGCAGGGAGTTGGACTAGATGATATCCTGCGGTCCCTTCTAACTCAGATTCTATGAGATGGAAGGCAGGTTGTGGAATGTGCATCTGGACAACACATCTCAGGCTATGTCTACACTAGAGAGCTTACAGTGGCACAGCTCTACTGATGCCACTCTATGCTAACAGGAGAGAGCTCTTTTGTCAGCACAATTAATCCATCCCCAACAAGTAGCAGTAACTATGTCCACAGGACATAGCACTGTGCACATTACCACTTATAACAGCATAACTTATGTCACTCAGGGAGTGGTAGTGTAGACATGGCCTCAGAAAGCCTAGTTACTATAGCGTTAAGTAACTTTCCTCCCTCTTTTGAGAGTCTGTTCATCTGCATACTCCATGTATGGTGACCTCTAAGCAGTGAGCCAAAATAATGGAGGCGGAAGTTTGGAGTCATTTTCAATATATCCTTCCCTGAATGCAGCATCTGATGTGGAAGATTCCTGGACACCAAAATGTTTTGTATGTGTATGAATAGTATAGGGCTACTTTACATATGTCTACTATGGAAACATTTCTCAGTGCTGCTGAGGCTCCCTGAGCTCTCATGGAATGAGCTCTGAGAGAAACTGGAGGTCCACTTCAAACACTTCATAAGAGGCTCTTGCACAATTCGATATCCATTTAGACAGTCTCTGAACTCCAACTTGCATATGAATGCGTTGAGCCTTCTTATGCACAAAGGGGTCTTCCATCTTCTCCCCCACTCTTCCTCCAAGTAGTATTTTCTGTAGAAACTTTTACACTGGCATTGAGAAACTACCTTCTTTATATCTTCAAGTGAAAGAAATGACAGGACTTCTTGGCCTTGGTCTACACTGGGAACAGGGGGGAGGAAAATAACGTAGTTGAAGTCAACCTACTTAGATCTATTCACCGCGGCATCTTCACTGCGGTAAGTTGACTGCTGCCGCTCCCTCGTCACCTCCACCTGAGCTTCTTGTGGCAGCAGAGTACAGGAGTTGATGGGAGAGCTCTCGGGGGTCGATTTATCACGCTGGAGTAGATGTGATAAATTGACCCCCACTGGATCAATTGTGACCTGCTGATCCAGTGGATAGTACAGACATACCTCTGGTGTAATAGGTTACCGTGAGATGGCGCCCTGAAAAGGAACAGGGAAGTAGGGTAGAGAGTATGAAACTGGACAGAATACTCCATCATAATAGGATCCAAACTAACTAATGAATGATTTACAGCCAAATATAGCCAATCATATAGGCTCATGTTCCTTTGGCGTGGACTTATTTTGCTGACAACTGCTCATTAGCCACCATCACTACTAACAAAGAGGGTACAGGACGCACACAAAAGAATTTAGCCTCCCTTGACGGAACCTGGTATTTCTTGTCCACCTTCTGGGACATAGGGGCTGCTGGGCCTGCAGTCTGCCAAATAACTTTTGTTTGGATCTATAATAGCCTTGTTAACAAAATGCTTATGTGCCAGATGTGAAAGATGGTAAGATGTCAACTAGCCTGGGGTAGGTTCCTGGATCTCTTCCAAGAGAGATCCATGACTCCAAGATTCTTAAGCAGGTCCTGATACTCCTTAAAGTTATCTAGTTGTAAATGGCAGAACAGCCGCCTCAAAGGACAACAAGGAAATAAATCCACAGTGAGGTGGCATTTTCTTCGGTAAGTCACCAGGTGCACACTGGGTAATTGATGCTGTAGAGTGAGCGCCTTTATGGGTCCAAGGCCTGTCAGGAGCACTTCCATCCAAAAGAGGCTTCTGAACCTCAATAAAACCATGTGGACATAGTTGGGTAAGAGCCTAGTAGCCCTGGGGTAAGGAACCATGGTCTGTGCGTAAAGCAATGGTCTCCATAAAATCTGTCCCCCTGGAAGAGTCTCCAGGTACTTTGTCTAAGGCAGATACCACCAGAGGAAACATTCTTAAGGAATATATGAACGAGTGCCCCACGCTATCATCAGAAGTCATCAAAAACAATGCTATGTCAATTGGTGGGGCAGTGAATTGCTGAAGGCAGGGGAAAAAAAGGAGGTACCAATAACAGGTGAGAGACAGACCCAGTATTACTTGAGTCAGTGGTAGAATGATTTTGGCTCCTGTGAGATTCTCAGATCTGCTAATAGCATATATGCCATTGGTACTAGAATAGTGGAGCCAGGATGGAGGCATCAACAGTGATGATATAACCAGTGCCAAAGTACTCCATGTCAGAGGCTTGATAACTCTTCAGTTATTCTAAATCTCCTTTTTAAAATTTGGTCTTGTTCAGAGTATCACATACTGATCAGCACTATTATTGAATCATTTTCCTGTGTTTAAGGATAGGGCTTTCTGAACTACTGCCCTACAGGAGAAATGATTTGTTCATCAATACAATATACTATATGTTTGGAAGCTAATCAAGTTCAAAATAATGGAATTATTTGGGAGGCAAAGGAAGTTAGGGGGACAACATGTCAAATTTATATACGATGGTGTCATTCTCATAAATTACCATGATGAAGCTTACTTCAATTTTTCTTTTAAATCCAGTATGGAACATGTTTATATAATTTTGTTTCATCTTCAATGCACTAATCCCTAACAATTGCTGAAAATAATAGAAATAGTACCTCAAACGGGGAAGAAAAACCACAACTTATCTGGATACAAAATAAAGACTCAGTAGATATTGTGCTGTTATTCCTTTTACACCCATAACTGCTGTAATCTGACATTCAAATAAAAGTGGAACTGGAACAGAAAAGCCAATTCCTATGAGAGCAAAACTGACTAAATTAGGCATCTCTTTATTGGACTCTTCTCTAGACTAAAGTATTCTGGCCATGTCAATTCTACTGAAACCCTCAGTCACATCTGGTACGCAACACATGTTCACACACAGTTAGTGCAGCCTTGTTCAAAGCAAGTCCAGCTACTGTGGTTGTGTCTACATTAGCTTATCCCTGTGCCAAATTTCCCACAAATTTTGGTGGTGCAGCTCTGCCAGTGGTAACGATAGCAAGAGCAATATTGTAGACAGGCCTTTTTGGGCTGCCAGTGTTTTTACTATTGTTGTCTTACCTGGCTCAGATAAGATCTAAATGACATGGTAACAAGCGTTGGTGGCCACTGGCAACTTATCTGAACTAGAATTCAGACCTATGCTACCACCAAACCCATACTAGCAGTTGCAACAGAGAAATTTTAGAAAAAAAAAAAAAAAAAAAAAGACTAATGTGGACAAGTGTCCAGTCATTCCCCAGCTTACAGGGCCAATGGAGACAGCAAACTATAGCCTAGCAACTGCAATGATGGGCAGCAGGGAGGGAAAAGGTGCCTACCGTTTCAGAGTTCAGTCTGTTGCTATTACTGAGTCCCGATCTGTGTCAAACAATCATGTAGCAACAATGAACGTGAAGCTTTTTCCCACTTCCTCCCCATCCAACCAGGAGAGGTCTCCTTCAAAGGTGGCCTTTGCTATCATTATCAGTGTCAAACATAGGGGCTATACCCTAGCCTGACACTGATCCCCAGGCAACAGCTAACATGAAATTCAATAAATATATTCCATGAGGGGAATGTAACGCTAATCAGCAAGTTTTAGGAGAAAGGTCCTGTCAACTGAACGGGATATCATTTTTTGATATTTCAAATCTGGTTAATAAAGGTCTATATTATGTCAATGCAGTTACATCTACAAGGCATTTGACTCAGTACTGCACAGAATTCTAATTAGAGTTAGCATCAATCAATATAGAACATGTTAAATAGATAGATGGCTAAAATCTCAAAGGGAAATCATCAAATGGGGATGTTACTAGCTGACTCCCACAGGGATTCATTCTCAATCAAGAGCTATAAAAGTTTTATCAGTAACTGGCAGAAAAGATCACTGTGGATGAAGATTGGTGGAATGGTTAATAATGATATGGGCAGGTCACTTATATAGAGCAATCTGAATTGGTTGGTAAATCAGGCGCAAATACATGGTTTAATATGGCCAAAAGTAAAATCCTATACCTAGGAAAAGAGAATGTATGCCACATTACAAAAAATGTAAGGACTGTATCCTGCAAAGCCATGTCTCTGAAAAGAATTTAGGGGTCATGGTGGAAACATGGCCAAGTCAATTAATAAGATACCTGAATGTATGATCAGAGGGTCATCAAGTAGGAGTAGGCAAGTTTATTGCCACTGCATATAGCACTGTGGACATCACTCCTGTAATACCTGCAGTGATTTCCAAAAGAGGTAAACTATAGAACAGGGGTTGGTAAACTACAGCCCGTGGGCCACATCCGGCCCACAAACTCATTTTGCCCAGCCCCCTGACCTCCCGGCTGGGGAAGCTACCCCCAGCCCCTCCCCTGCTGTCCCTCCTCCCCAGCTCTTTCAGAGCTTCAGTGCCCTGCATCTAGGAGCAGCCCTGGACAATGCTGCAGCAGCGATGGCGGCGGGGGGGATGGCACCGGAGTTCACAGCCCCGTCCCCTTACCACACTGTTTCCCCCATTCCCTGGACCCTCTGTGTGTCATGTCCAGGAGTGGCCCTGGACAACGCTGCAGTGGCGTGGCTCAGGGCGGTTGGGGGGTGGTGAGCTCCTGCTGCGCAGCCCACCGGAGCTCACAGCCCTGCCCCCTTACCACACTGTTCTTTACCTCCTGGAGCAGAGCCATTCAATGGTGGTGATGCTTGTTTCAGTCCAGGCACCAGGTCCAGAGTCCGACATGATTGGCAGGGACTCTAGTGACTCCCATGTCAAGCCCTGCTAGTGCAGATGCCATCTCTGCAGAATTAACTCTGGCTCATCTGTGGGTTTTCCTCTTAACAGATTCCATGTTCACACACCCACATGACTATCAGTGCCACATGGCAAGACAGGCAGCACACCATGAGCTAGCTTTAAAGCAAACCTTGTGGTAGCTATTGACGTGTACTGTTATCCTGAGGGAACAGCAGTGAAGATGTGCAGCCATGAACAATCACAACAGTTGAGATGCGATGGTCCTCCATCCTTTCCCATAAGCCCCCTTAGCACCAATTCCTGTGTATTGTCTCACCATCTAACTGTCCTTTGACCTGAGCAAAAATGAACCATACATGTCTCTGTTCAGCATCATGCTTGCAGTTTCTCCACTTCAAGCATCTTCACTGTTTCCTATAGCACCTATTAACAACCCCCTGATAAAGTGAAAGTCTTGCATGGATTTCAAATCCTCCATGTCAAACCTTCTCCTCCTCCCACAACCCCCTCGTTCAACTGGTAAAAGTTGAGGTTTTGGTAAGAACCTTTATCACAGGGGTGGGCAAACTACGGCCCAGCCCGCAAGCTCCTGCTGGGGAGCAGGGACAGTGGTCCAGCTCTCCTCGGCCAGGCGCTCTGAGAGCACCCTGGACAGCAGGCCCACAGCTGGCCAGGTGCGCCATCCAGAGAGCAGGGCTGGTGCGCAGCCTGGAGCCCAGGACAGCGGGCCCTTGACTGGACGGGCGCCCTGATCCCAGGACAGCGGGATGGCAGCTGGCCGGGTACTCCGCCCCAGAATGGGCTGGCAGCTGGCCGGGCGCTCCATCTGGAGCACGGGAGAGTGGGCCTGCAGCTGTCAGATGGCTGGGCCTCTGCCTGGAAGAGCAGGACTGGCGGACGGCCGGGCGCTCAGCCCGGTAGAGCGGGCCAGAGGCTTTCCCCTCTCCCCTCCAGCTCTGGGGATCAGGACTGCTCTTTTGCTGCTCTTCACTCTGCTCTTCAGTGATGGACAGTCATTTTCAGCACCATCTTCAGGGAAGATTCTGCAGGCAAAACTCCACATTCCTAAGGTATGACCTCACCATCCCCTCAATAGTTTATTTGAATATCTCTGAATTGTTAATTTTGCGAGCATTCACGGCCCACCACAAGGCAGTGGGGGCGGGGGGGGAGGAAGCGGGAGAGGCCAGGTTACCCAGCCCTCCATACAGTTTCCCAACCCTGATATGGCCCTCAGGCCAAAAAGTTTGCCCACCCCTGCTTTATCACCTTGCTAACCTAATCTCAGAGCCTTGACTCATTCAAGCTTTTAAAGCTAGGTAAAGATAGAAAAGTGGAATGCTTTAAAGAACTTTCTTCTCTCCACTTTTTCTTAACTATTCTCTTAATGATCTGTATGGTATTTTATAACTGTTTCTTTTGGCTCATTTTATTCTGTATTATTTTAGAGCATTTCAGTTCCTTTTTATGGGTATGTAGATAATGCCAAACAAAGCAATTTACTAAGTGTTCTCTCCATTAAACTTCCTACAGTCCCCATAGTGGGCAGACAAGTTGTCCCAGAAGATGCTGCAAATATGAGCTAAGAATGATGCAGTGAGTTGTGGTACTATTAATCTTAGGATATGCTCCCAGATAGCAGTACTGCCTGTCATAGCCTGATAAAGCACCAGTGAGGATGCAGGGAGTGACAGCACAGTATGTGTGGTCATTCTCTTGCAGGTTAAAGTACCACGGTTTGTATAATCCTGTGATTATTTACCCCTCAGCCAGCGTGCTGTGAAGACCTAAACATAATGTGAGGTGAAGCAGGATGAATCCTGTGTCCTACATCAGGCACGTGCTCAAAGGAGCAGGACTAGCCTAAGCATCTGCTGGAACAAACTAAGATTGTGAACAAATACAGATGAACACCACAGAGCAGAGCCCTACCACGCCTTGTATGATAGGGGCAACAACCAACAGGTCTTGCGACACTGACCATGTGTAGCCACAGCGCGCCATACATACCTAAACAGGATGGCTAGGGTGATTTGATCCTCTGATAAATCTTTCATGGCTTATACAAATTAGTTTACTAAACAACATTTTAAACCTGTCCACTAAATACTTACATAAGAAACAACCTTTAGTGATCCAACAACTAGGGAATTTAATAGTTGGTGGCATTTTACAGAACATCTAATCAAAAACAATAAAGCTGAATTTATTATTCATTAAGCATTAACTTGAGCAGTTCAGATCTTGGAAAGCCATCCTTAAAAAGAGGGATAAGATTTCTAAGGGACACTCCAACTAGGGATGCGTTGGCCACTCTACAGCATAATCAATGTAGATGAGTCATGTGAAAGCAAGAGTGTGACTTCCTCTTTTAAACAAAATAGGACTACAGTAAGTTGATAGAGGAGTTTTTAAACCAATAGTAATAGTACAAAAATATTGTCACTTCACTTTCTCTCTACAAAAAGCATTGTTTCATAGATTATTAAGGCCAGAAGGGGACTATTACGATAATCTAGTCTGAGCTCCTGCACAATACCAGCTACAGATCTTGGGAGACAGACCAGTCCTCGCTTACAGACATCGCCCCCAACCTGAAACAAATACTCACCAGCAACCACACACCAAAACACACTAACCCAGGAACCTATCCTTGCAACAAAGCCCGATGCCAACTCTTGTCCACATATCCATTCAACTGACATCGTCATAGGACCTAATCACATCAGCCACACCATCAGAGGCTCATTCACCTGTACATCTACCAATGTGATATATGCCATCATGTGCCAGTAATGCCCCTCTGCCATGTATATTGGCCAAACTGGACAATCTCTACGCAAAAGAATAAATGGACAGAAATCTGACATCAGGAATCATAACATTCAAAAACCAGTAGGAGAACAGTTCAATCTCCCTGCCATTCTATTACAGACTTGAAGGTGTCAATTTTAAAACAGAAAAACTTTCAAAACAGACTCCAATGAGAAGCTGCCGAACTGGAATTAATTTACAAATTGGACACTATCAACCAAGGGTTAAACAAGGATTGTGAATGGCTTAGCCATTACACTAATTGAATCTGTTTCCCTAAGTTAAGTTTCCCTCACACCTTCTTGTCAACTGTCACATATAGATCTACTTGATCACCACCACAAAAGATTTTTTTTTCTCCTGCAACAATAGCTCATCCAAATTAAACAGCCTCTTAGAATTGGTATGGTAATTTCCAACTCTTTATGCTTTCTGTGTATATAAATGCACCTTACTTCTGTGTATTCCATTCTATGCATCCGATGAAGTGGGCTAAAGCCCACGAAAGCTTATGAAATAAACTGGTTAGTTTCTAATGTTCCACAAGTATTCCTTGTCTTCTTTACAGAACCTCACCCAGTGATCCCTGCATCAACAGACCATGATTTTTGTTTGAGCTATAACATCTTTTATAAAGAATCCTAGTATTTATTTTCAGACAGCAAGTGATGGAGAATCCATCACATCCCTAAATAAGTTGCTCCAGTGAAAAGTTACCCTGACTGTTTCTAGTTTGAATTTGTGATGCTTCAGCTTCTGACTGCTGAATCTCTTTGTGGCTTTTTCTCCAGAGAGCAGTCTATCAGATATCTCTTCTCTATGCAAGTACTTGTGGAACATGATTAAGGCAACATTTTATTCATAGGTATTTTTAGTAAAAGTCATGGACAGGTCACAGGCAGTAAACAAAAATTCATGGCCTGAGACCCATCCATGACTTTTACTACATATCCCTAACTAAAACTTGGGCCAAGGATGCTCTCAGGGGTGATCCAGGGGCACTACAGGTGCTGCAAGAGGTGCCTGGGACCCCTGCTGGTGCTGAAGGGAGGCAGTGGCAAACAACCCAGGACCCCTGCTGGCACTGGTGGTGGCAGCGGCAATGGCATGCAGCCATGCAGGGATGCACAGGCAGCAGCATACAGACTGGGACCTCCGCTGGTGGGGAAGAGAGTGGAGGGTTGGCAGGGCTGGCAGGCTCCCTACCCAGCTCCGACTGGCATGTCTGTGCAGATCCTAGGGGGAGGGGCAGCCAGGGGGCTCCACGCACTGCTCCTGCCACAAGTGCCAGCTCCGCAGCTCCCATTGGCCAGGAACCACAGCCCCATGTCCCCTCCACTTAGGAGGGGCAGGGAAATTTTAAAATACAATGTAAGCCTCTAAGTTCCAGTCTCACAGACTCCTCACAATTTCCCCATCTCTAAAAGCAGGAGTGGGTGGAAATGCCCTAAAGTCCAGCAAACACTGGTTATTTTAGATGAATGGTGAACAAATTCCAAAGGCAAAAAGCCCTAATGAAGGACGCCTTGTCAGCATTTAAAGCTTTAGGAGAGGAAATAATATCTGAACAACTGACATACTGAGTAGTGCATTTTGACAAACGAGGATTTTTCTTAAAAGGGAAGGTAGACTTACAAGAGTAGCCATCTGTCTGTATGTGTAGTAAAGTAAAATTGACAGATAAAACACCTATCAGGGATCCAGTGAGAAGACAAGATGAAGACATTAGATCAAATTCACATCTGAAAACAAAAAAACCCTCTGCTTTGAAATAATCAAGCAGTCAGTTAATCTTTATCTTATTACAAGGAGTTAAGTTTAGAAATGAAAGCATCACTTAAATTTCCTGAAGGTAGAAAATCCTGACAAATGATTAACATAGAAAGATGACAACATAAAACTGACATGCATTTGACAGAACAAAGGAATCTGGCTTACCAGAATCTATTAGCCTACACAATTAACTATTTGCCCCAACTTCATTCTATTTCATAAGCAACATACAAGAAATGTTAATGAATTAACTGACCCTAGTTTTCACACATACTTAAAAAAGGTTCAAGTTCAGTTATTTAATAGTTCCTCAAGCTGTAGTAAATACATTCAAAATCCATTCTGATATGTTTGAGATATGAACTCTGTACCAAGCATATAAAACAGTATTTATGCGAGTGGCTTCTTGTTACAGAAAACTATATGAATATTTGTATTTATGTAAGAGAGAGTTGTGTTTGAGTGGTATTCTCAAGTCCCACATCAACTGATGGTACACCAACATTTTTTTAATTTCATATGGCAGTGATTTAAAAATCAAGAACTTAGCTTCATTGTACTGGGAAGTAACACAAGTGTGAACAACAGAGCTGGTTATAACATTAATTTAGGTGAAATCAAAATGTTCCGCAGAGATATCGGTTTCAACAAAGTTTTCATTGGGAAAGTTTTTGAAATCCAAGGCTCTGTGGTCACTTTTGATGGGAGAGAATATAAAAAAAACTTGAGCTCTGGATCTAAAAACTGCTGTTTCAACACAATTCCACTTAATGAAGCTCTCTCAAAAGGTTTTGTTTTTATTCCAATGCATTAGGAAAACAAAATTTTGAAACCTCGAAGTTGTCATAAAATAGAATTATCATCCTTCAGCTAATCTGTAAACAAACTACATAAATCAATAGTAGATCTTAATTAAATAAAATTCAAAATTTTATTTGTACAGAATACCACAATAGGCAACTGGTAAAAATGGATTCTCACAGGCACTAACCCAGCAAAGCCCTGCAGATTATGCTTAATTTTAGACATGTGAGCAGTCCCATTGATTTCATGAAACTACACACAAATGCTCCAAAGTTAATCACATACTGAAGAGTCTGTTGGGTTGGGGCCCTGCAATGTGTTAAAGAGCAGCTATGGATTCAGGCATCCCCACTCTGCTGCGCCTGGCATACCAATCTTGAAGGAGGAGCCTTCAAATGAGAGAAGCTCAGCTCAAAAGGCCCAGGCTAGAGAGGCAGACAGGCCCCTTTATCTCTAGCTCCAGAAAGGAACAAAAGCGACAAAAGAGTCTTGTAGCACCTTATAGACTAACAGATTTTAGGGATCATGAGCTTTTGTGGGCTAAGACCCACTTTCATCTAATGAAGTGGATCTTAGCCCATGAAAGCTCATGATCCCTAAAATCTGTTAGTGTATAAGGTGCTACAAGACTCTCTGCTGCTTTTGCAGATCCAGACTAAACACGGCTACCGCTCTGATACTAGAAAGGAACAAAGCAGTCATCCAAGCCCCCTGAGGTCAACACAGGAAGGAGGCTGAAGCAGCAGCAAGAGGTCTGATCAGAGACACCTTATCCACTTCTTCCACAGGTCTCTGAGCTGGAACCAAGGGTAGAGGGAAAGACTGAGTTCCTCTACAACCTCACCAGGAAGACTAGTGGGAAGACACAAGGGTCCACAAGGACTATTTTAGCCTTGGACAAAGGCTGTCAGCCTGTGTAATGTCTTGGAACTAATGGGTGAAAACCCAAACTCACTCTGAAAGGGGCGAGACCAAAGATTGTCCAAGTTGTAGGGCCAAGTCACAAAGTGACAGGGATCACAGGTGGACCTGGACACAGGACTACAAAGAAAAAACCCTGCAATGCTACACTTAGCCAAAAGGCAGCACACCAGGTGGTAAATCACTTTGTCAATCCCAGACAATCCTTGTCAAAACATAGGGCTAAAGTAAGCACCACTTAGGACTTGGCTACCCTTGCAAGTTAGAGCACATTAAAGCAGCCCTAGGGGCCTTAACTCCCGACCTGTCCACATTGGCAAGGTACTTAAAGTGCCCAGACTCTGCAGCTGGAGCACTCCTAGTACTCCACCTCCACGAGAAGTGTAACGCCAGGCGTCAGTGTGAACGAGGTGTTGCATTACTGTGCTGTGATCGGCCTCTGGAAACATCCCATAAACCCCCGAAGTCAAGTGGCCACTCTAGTCATTGTTTTGAACTCCGCCATAGGAATGTGGATATGCCCTTTCAAAGCTCAGTTTCTGACAACAGACATGCTCATCTGCTCTGGGACAAAGTAACCATTAGCGTGGAACGTTGCTGCTGTGAGTGTGTGAGAAAGAGAGAGAGAGAGGAGGGAGGGAGTGGAGTCTGCTGCTGTCTGAATTTACAAGAGAGCATGCTGACACACTGAGCACCCTAAAGAGCCACTCTCCCCGCCCCTGCCCCCCACACAACACATGCCCGGTCATACTCCACCCATGCTCCATTTGAAAAGCACATTGCAGCCACTTGCATACTGGGATAGCTACCACAATGTACTTCTCTCTATGGCATTGCAAGTGCTCCTACTGAGGTACACCAGAGCGCTTGAATCTGACAGTGTAAACATGGACCAGCATTTTCCCTGCTGCATCTCTGAAGGCTGGTTTAACTCCCAGCGCTCTACATCTGCAAGTGTAGCCATGCCCGTAGAGCAGGGATCTCAAACTCAAATGACCATGAGGGCTGCATGAGGACTACCACATTAGCCGGAGGGCCACATCACAGATACCCTGCCCCCGCCCCCATTCCTCCCTTTCCATGAAGCCCCACCCTCTGCCTCTTCCCACTCCTTCCCTGTTCCCATTCCAACCCTTTCCCCAAAACCCCTACCCTAACTCTGTGCCCTCCCTACCGCCAGGGGGTGCAGGAGGGGTGTGGCAAGGGTTCAGGGCAGGGAGTTGAGGTGAAGGAGATGTGCAGGATGCAGCAGGAGGCTCAAGGCAGGGAGCTCGACTGAGTTCTGAGTTAAAGATAAAGAAGTAGAAATATAAGTAGAAAAAAATAAAAAGTGAAATAAAGTGAAAAAATAAAATATATATAAATAAAATTAAAATATAATGAAAGTGAAAAAAGTAAAAAAAGGTGAAAAGTAAAGTAGAAAGTAGAAGTAGAAAGTTCTGAATTAAAGTGAAAGAAGTAGAAATTTAAAACCTTTGATTACCTTAAGTGAGTTTATTAAAGAGGGTGCTACATTCATTTATTTAGACAGAGATAACATCTTCCAAGCTGTACATAACTATCTAGTTCTTGCAATCTCTCCCCTAATACCTATGGTCTCTATTTTTGTTACTTGCATTGAATACTTTATCAATGTCTATTATACAGGTAGAGTTGAGGGAGGAACAAGCACAGCAATCCAGTCACAGTTACGAAAACTGTGTAGAAATGTGTTATTTCTTGTAAGAGGTGGGAAGTAATATCCATGGCCACTCAAGAATAGGGTTTGCTAAAAAAGAAAAACACCCCACCATGCTGTGGATGCTCACTTAGTCTGAAAGCTACCTCATACCCAACTGTCTGTATCACTACTCTCTGATCAGTTATTTCTAACACATATGGGTATGTACCTAGCAATATTAAACTACTTATCTGACCTTATAAACTTAGAATGTTAAACACAGTGTTCATGATTTTGCTCCATCTTTCAACCCTAGTCTGGTTTGGTATCAATTTTCTCTAAATCTTTTACCAATCAGAAAGCTGACAGCCTATATGTCAGGGATACAGACAAAGCTGTCGCCTGAAAAATTAAGTGTAAGGGATTTTAAACAGACACTATGAACTCAAAACCAAAACAAAAAAATCTCACATTTTTCTGAAAAGTTTTATATGTACAACAGCTACAAGTATTTAAGATTACAAGAGCTTAGTCTACACTAGAAAAAAAACTGCCAGTATAGCAATACTAGTAAATACTTTTAATGTAGATGAAGATTATATAGCAGGGGCAGCCAAACTTTCAGATCCTCTGAGCCACGTATGATATAA
The DNA here is from genome assembly GCA_007922305.1 of Dermatemys mawii. Taxonomy (NCBI): domain Eukaryota; kingdom Metazoa; phylum Chordata; order Testudines; family Dermatemydidae; genus Dermatemys; species Dermatemys mawii. Next base: position 329,827 of record ML677381.1, read on the forward strand.
TCTTCAGAAGTTGAGAGCTGGACACACCTTCCAGAGCTCAGGGCTTCTATCTTGCAGCTGGGTGATGGGGCTTGGGACTTTCGCCTTGTGGGAGGCGCCTGTTAGTCCTTGGGGCTTCAGCAAGAGCAGGGCTTAAGTCCCAAACCCCAGCAGGTGCCTCCTGCAGGGCTGAGCTCCTAGCCCCACCGGCCCTCTGCAGGGCAGAAGCCCCTAGCTGCCATCCCCATCTCATAGGAGGAGACTGGGGGGGGGGGGGGGGGCGCGGGAAGGGTCTGCGATTCACATTTTACCTGTCAAACTGCAGCTCGCGAGCCACATGCAGTTGTTTGACCACTCCAGTTATATAGACATAAAAGTGCTTTGCTGGCATAGATTATGCCCACATAAAATAAATTAGGCTGGCAAAAGCACTTTTGCATTAACACAAAACTAACCCAAATCAGTTTTTTCCAGTTTATGTATATAATAAAATTTCAGGATTGTCATTTTGCGTGTCACTCAGAAGACAGCTACATCTGTAGAGTTGATATGATAGAAACAGCTACAAGAATGGTTGAGAGCTCACTGTTCAGAATATCACCACACTGAATCATTAATGGGATTGATGGTCTGATATCCAAATTTTAAGCTCTCAGACATTTTGACTTTACCAATTATACCTGTGTAGTGTATAGCTATGCACATATCCCACATCACCAGTACTAGACCACTGATCACCACCCTTACTCTACAGCTAATATGCATGGACCAGTTTCATGGGTTGTTTGAGGAATACTGCATGAGGGGTGGGGGGAGGGGGTTACTTGGCCCAACAGGCACACCCACCAGCTGCATAAATCTCCCAGCATAACCTTGTCAGACACAAATCAACACAACCATCCACACAACCACCAAAGCACTACTCTGAAGCCTAGAATATTTGAGTCGGTGCAAAATAGTGGGAATAGCTACAAGCATGTTTGAGAGCTGTTTGATCAGAATATTACCAGGATCAGTCATCAATAGGGTTTGCAGCCTGTCACTGTCCCTTTTTTTAAAAAAAACAAAAACACAGTTTTACAAATCACACTTGTGCAACAGAACAGACTTTCAGCTACTAATTACTGGTTAATAGAGATCCCACTTATTTATCACTAACCACAGTTAAGGTTGTATTGAGATTGGTATTTAAAGCAGGACTAAAATAACTTTCACATTTTTAATAATTGAATTCATTCTCCAACATCAGCACTATAACTCTTCAGAGGGCAATTGTTCTGGAGGTAGGGGAAAGGGTTGTTTCCCAAACATTCTCTCTTTTGTAGGGGAAATGCTTTAAAACAGACCTCTAAAAAAGTTATCCAGTTTTCATCATATTTCTTTAGGTGTCTATAGCTTAGCTAAACAACCATCCTTTCCACAAATGCCACATTTCTCTCACACAAACTGTGATAATATCGCACATACGGGGCACTTTTGAACTTAAAATTAAACTGTTATTTTCCCTTATTTGGCATAACCTGAAAGTTACACTAAGGATAGCCTGCAGAAATTCAGATTCATTCATGATGTCAGTCTTCTCTTAATGTCAATCTGATTCTCTAGGAAACAATGACAAAACAAAACAGATAAATAAATAGACAGACACCTTTGGGGGAGGTAAAAATGTCATTTTCAGTGAAAATGAGCACTGACTGGCATCAACCTTGCCCTGCACATAATCCTTAGTGAGAATGGTCAGCATGGCGTGGGCTTTGTGGGACAGATGAAACACAGGACGACAGTTCCATGAAGGGGGTCCTTGGAAGATGGGGGAACTAGCATGGGTTGGGAACAGGGATGCAAGTGAAAGTGTGGCATTAGCTGAGAGGGGCCCAAGGAGAACCTACTCTGACAAACCATCTGTGTTCCAGAGAAGAGTTGTGCTGGGGGACCACTTTGGAGCAGAAGGGAAATGCAGAGGTGAGGAGATACCATGTGCCGATAGCATGGGGAAAAGTAAAACTGGAGTTCCTCTCCCTTCCACTTCACCCTTCCCCCAAAACCCTTCCTGGCTGAATCTCCACTTCTTCTTTAACCCTCGCATCACCTCCCACTGGGCTGATTAAGTTTTATACATAGGGACTTTTATAAACCTAAAACTGGAATGTAACACACAGAAGCAAGGAGACAGGAGCAGAGGATAGGCTGTGGAATGGGGCTGTCCCATCACTCCTAGCCTGAGGGTTCTATGGGTGTTTTTTTTTTCACATCCCGCAGAACAAGAGTTTATAGTTATTAAATCTTGAAAACTGCACTATAATAAACTTTGTTTGCTACATATCCCATGAATGCAAACCATAAGAAACACTTCAGTCTGCTACTTCTCTTCTATCAATCAGTGCTCACAATCAGAACGTAAATCAGCAGCTATACCTGAAAGGCTTATTTTAGTACAATCACCTGTGAGGACCCTCTCCCTCACTACCACTACCGAAGATATGAGTTCAGACAATTGGCACTAATGAAAAAAAAAGCAGGTTACAGAGTAACTGGTGGTCCCTTCCAAGACAAGAGAGTTCTAATATCCTTTCAGTGGAAGATTCCATTAAAAACCAACCTCAACCCTCAAGCATAATGAAACTAGAAGTCTACTTTCAACAGCATGGTTCAATCTTTGCTCCTTCAAAACACAAGCCCAAAGAAGCAGCCGTTTTCCTTTCAGTGTGAGAATTAAAATCATGGCGACAAGCTCCGTTTGGGAGCATATGTTGTACACTCAAGGCGCCAGAAGATTCACAGAAGATGGGTTTTTCATCTTTTCTGCATGAAAAATTGTAATTTTAGTTTTCTAACCTAATGACCATCTTCATCAGGTTCACTTTGTACAATGAAAGACAAAAAACCACTTTAGTACACAAAAACTGTGCAGTAGTTGAAGACAATTACAAGTATTTTATACCAGTACTTATCAACCAGGAGTATGCAGAGGTCTTCCAGGGGGTATATCGACTTGTAAAACTAGGCAAATAACTAGACAACAGGATACATAAAAGCACTAGCAAAGTCAATACAAAATAAAATATCATAAAGACAATGGACTACTTATATTGTTCTCTATACTACACACTGAAATGTAAGTACATTTATATTCCAACTGATTGATTTTATAATTTATGCTGAAAAAGTAAGCAAGCATTTTTCAGTAATAGTGTTCTGTGACACTTTCATATTTTTATGTCTGAATTTGTAAGCAAGTCGTTTTTAAGTGAGGTGAAACGGGGGTACACCCGAGAAATCAGACTCCTGAAAGGGGTACAATAGTCTGGGAAGGCTGAGAGTCACTGTTGGCCGACCGGGAGATTCCCGCAGAGCCCATCACACCCAGACCCCACCCGTGTCCTGGGGTTCGTGCAAACCTCATCACAGAGCGCCCTAACCTTGCCCTGGTCCAGCTGTGAGGAGAGGAGGGTCACACTGGGCCCCTCCCATCCACAGCTCCCCCAGTCCCGACTAAGGGGGGTTCCCATAGGGCCCATCGCCCCCAGAGCTCCCCCCACAGCTAAGTCCTAACCGGGGGGGGGTCGCGCCCCGCCCCATCGCACTGTCCGCGCCGGGGCCGCGGTGAAGGGGCGGACCGCCCCGCGAGTGCGGAAGAACTTCGAAGCGCCTTGCTGGGGCCACCCGCCCCTCGCGGCCTGGGGCCGGCCGGCCCCGCGGGCCCTGGCGTTGCGGCCTAGTCCCGCCTCCCAGCGGCCGCCCGCGGACCGCGGCAGCAGCCCAGCCCGCCGCAGCCCCTGCGCAGGGGCCCGGCCCGCCGCGTACTCACGAGGTGGCTGCTGGCCATGGGCCCGCCCGGCCGGCGCGGCCTCCCCTCGAGTCGCCCTTTAAGAGCCCAGCTCACGGCGGCGGAGCCCGAGCCAATGGGGCACCCGCATCCTCCGCCCGTGACGTCACCCACAACAAGGCCCCCACCTCTGGCAAGGGCGGGACTTCCGCGCTTCTACACGCCCATTGGCTCAGCCACTTGCTACTTACGTGCAAGCTCAGGTGTAGTGTCAGACTCGACTTCTGGCCAATTCCACTGCTGGCAGCGAATAAACGGGAGCGGACGATCTGCGCATGCTCCGTTAAAACGGCGGCGCTGCTGCCCTTGTCTGGCCTGAAGAGCGGCTCTGGGCTCTAGCCCCCACCCAGTTCCGGGTTGGCTCTGAGCCAGTAGAGGATCATGGGAAGCATCTCGGCGTAGTCGCATATCTATTGGCTCCTCAGATCAGACTCCCACCGCGCGGCTACCCATGATGCACCTGTCCCATTTCCTCAGCCCCGCCGCTGCTCGCCGCTCGCTGCTACCTGTCCCGCAGGGACCAGCTCCACCCACAATGCACCTGGTCTCTGCGTCCGACGTCCCCCCGCCCCACCCTCCCCACACGCAGCCTGCCTGCCCAGCATGCACCGGGACTGTCCCGGCCCTAGGCACCAAGGGTGCTGGGGGTTGGAGGCTGGGCCCGGCCTGGCCTGCATTCCCAGCCTGAGAACAGTGACTCCC
>ML677381.1:334718-402710 GCA_007922305.1 Dermatemys mawii
CCAGCCTGAGAACAGTGACTCCCCCCAGCATGCACCGGGACTGTCCCACCCCTATGCACCAAGGGTGCTGGGGGTGGTTGTGCCCAGCATCGCGGGGGTTGGAGGCTGGGCCCGGCCCGGCCTGCATTCCCAGCCTGAGAACAGTGACTCCCCCCAGCATGTACTGGGGCCGTGCCAGCCCGTAAGCACTAGGGCCTACTTGGGTCTGGGCCCAGTATGCACTGGAGCTACACTAGGGGGTTTGCTGGGCTGTGCTAGGCCTCATGTGCTAGGGACATTTCAGAGGCTGTGCATGCTCCAGGGCAGGACAAATCCTCCCACCCTAGGGACTCCACAGGGCACGGAACATAAGAAAGGCTGTACTGGGTCAGATCAAAGGTCCACCCAGCCCGCTATCCTGTCTATCGACAGTGGCCAATGCCAGGTGCCCCGGAGTGAGTGAACCTAACCGGTAACGATGAAGTGATCTCTCTCCTGCCATCCATCACCCCCCTCTGACAAACAGAGGCTACGGACACCATTCCTGACCCAGCCTGGCTAATAGCCATTAATGGACTTAACCTCCAGGAATTTATCCAGTTCTCTTTTAAACCCTGTTCTAGTCCTAGCCTTCACAACCTCCTCAGGCAGGGAGTTCCACAGGTTGACTGTGCGCTGTGTGAAGAAGAACTTCCTTTTATTTGTTTTAAACCTGCTGCCCACTAATTTCAATGGGTGGCCCCTAGTTCTTCTATTATGGGAAGAAGTAAATAACTTTTCCTTATTCACTTTCTCCACATCACTCATAATTTTATATACCTCTATCATATCTCCCCTTAGTCTCCTCTTTTCCAAGCTAAAAAGTCCTAGCCACTTTAATCTCTCCTCATATGGGACCTGTTCCAAACCCCTAATCATTTTAGTTGCCCTTCTCTGAAACTTTTCTAATGCCAGTATATCCTTTTTGAGATGAGGAGACCACATTTGTACACAGTATTCAAGATGTGGGCGCACCATGGATTTGTATAAGGGCAATAAGATATTCTCCGTCTTATTCTCTATCCCTTTTTTTAAGAGTTCCTAACATCCTGTTTGCTTTTTTGACTGCTGCTGCACACTGTATGGACGTCTTCAGAGAACTATCCACAATGACTCCAAGATCTTTTTCCTCAGTAGTTGTAGCTAAATTAGCCCCCATCACATTGTATGTATAGTTGGAGTTATTTTTTCCAATGTGCATTACTTTACGTTTATCCACATTAAATTTCGTTGCATGCAAGGCCACCTCGGGGCCTGTGCCCAGCATGCTTCAGGATGTGCCACCCCTTGCACACCACTGGCACCTTGGGCTATGCCACCCAGAGGTACACTGGTTTCCAAAGCCTTGCCTCTTGTGTGTTACAGGCTCTTTGCATCTGCAACTGATATGGCTGCTTTGTAACTCCCACAGAGCTGGGGAGTCCCCAGGTACAGAACTGGTACACAGTCTCTTCACTACCTTATTTGAAGCCCTTGCAATGGCCAGGGGAAAGATGGCATTGCCAAAACAGCTGTATACACTTGTTATTTCCAGCTGCTTCTTGGAATCATGGATACCAGAATTAGAATAGAGCAGTCAGTAACAAGAGCTGCTAAATAAGCCTCCAGCCAGCTCCACATTCAACTGCAAAGATTAAATATTTATTCCCTCCCTATCCTTCAGTCCACTACTGAGTGCGGTCATAGTGAATGATCACTTTAATATTAAAGAAGAAGAATGAGAGGGGATTTAGAGCAAGGCCATGACAATGATCAAATGCCCTGAAAATCTTTCCTATGAAAAGAGACTGAAAAGATTGAGTGTTTTACAAAGGTGATGAATAAGTAGGGACCTGATAAAAGTATATAAAATAATTAATGGTAAGGAGAAGGTATACTGGGAACTTGTTTTGCCTGTCTCATAAACATAAGATCAAGGTGACAGTCAATGAAATTAGAAAGTGGCAAATTCAAAACCAATAAATGGAAATACTTTTCTCCTCAAGATACAATTACACTTATGGAAATCATTGCCACATAATATTGTTGAGGCCAAATATTTAGCAAGATTCAAAAATGATTTGGACATTTATATGAACAACAAGAATATCCAGCTAACAACTTTTTGAAGAAATATTAAACTTCAAGTCTTAGCGATCATTTTAAGTGCTAGGGATTAGGAGGTTTTTACACATTTCTGTGAAGCATCTGTTAGTCTGGCCATGGTCTGAGAGATATAGAATACTGAGGTAGATGGAGCATGGTCTGCTTCAGTATAGGAATTCCTGTGTGCCTATTTTCACTTTTAATTAACTTCTTGAGGATTCAGCTCTGTCTGAATCTTCTCAGGCTTCTGGACACATGTAGACACCCTGAGAATATTGAAAGCTTCAAACACTCGAATTACCATAGTTACTCCCAGTACAAACTTGATACCTATCCTCTTATGGCCCTGAGATTGCCACCCTTTCTTGTGATGGTTAGATACCATGCATTTGTGGCAATTCAGTTTCCAGACAGGCAATAAGATACAGTTGCATTAAAGCATATCTGTTAATTTCTTTACTCATGTTTGTTTTACAACTTTCAAGTGTGATTTTACTCAGCAGAAAACATTTGTGCACATTTGAAAGGGCAGCCCTGATTCTACAGTTCAATTTTTATGTACACATTTTTCCAACTATCAGGCCTGCACACTCAATCTGAGATTTGTAAAATCAGCCTGATAACATCACTAATAATGAAACCACCAAATTCTGCCCTCACCCCCACCTATTTCTAGAGCCCTGTGTAGATACAAAATTTATATCCGTGGATATCCAGAGAGCTGCAGGGCTCCACCAACCACTGCAGGAGCGAAAGTAGCAGCACATTGGGCTGCTGTTCACAGGAGCTCCCAGCAAGGAGTCCCATCTGTGCAGCAGTCTGCATTTCCTGTTCGGGAGCATACACTAGTGCAACCAGGGACAGCCGCTGATGAGCTTGGTGCTCACCCAAGTGGGTGGAGCTGGGAGCGGCACTGCCTTGTGGGGCACTGGCTGCCGAGAGTGGTGGCCTAACATACTGCTGCTTTCACCGCTGCAGTTCCCAGTAGAGACCTGCAGCTCCATGGATATCCATTTCATATCTGTGGATATAAATTCTGTATCTGTGCAGGACTCTCTCTCTCTTTCTTTCCATATCCTTAAAGTGAGTGACTGGGATTTAAGATAATAAAAATGGCCATGCTGAGTCAGACCAATGGTCCATCTAGACCAGTATGGGGTTTTCTGACATTGGCCAAAGCCAGATGCTTCACATGGAATGAACAGAACAGGGCAATTTTCAAATGCTCTACTGCCTGTCATCCAGTCCCAGTTTCTGGCAGTCAGAGGTTTAGGTACTGGAAACAGCTCCTCTTTGAGCCTTCAGCACACCTGGTCTTTGTTAATTCCCCTTTGTTTTACTGCTCCCCAGTCACTTATTGCAGGAAGCTCCAGCTACAGGGTGCAGTTAATCCCACCACTGCCAACAATTGTCATGGAGTGTTGGGGGGTCAGGGCCCTGCACCCCCCACTTCCTGCGATTCACTATGACTCTCAGCCAGCCAGTAAAACTGGTTTATTGGATGGCAGGAACACAGTCCAAAACAGATCTTGTAGGTACAGACAACAGGACCCCCTCAGTCAGGTCCATCTTGGGGAGCAGGGAGTCCAGACTCTGGTGCTGGGCCTCCCTTCATTTCCCAGCCAGCTCTGAACTGAAAACCCCTCCAGCCCCTCCTCTGGTGTTTGTCTCTTTCCCAGGCAAGGAGGCCACCTGATCTCTGTTCTCTAACACCTTTAGTTGGCATCTTGTGGAGGAAGGGTCCAGGCCATCAGTTGCCAGGAGACAGGGTGTCAGCCATTCTCAGTCCAGACCCATGCACAACCCTGTCCCTCTAGGGTTCTGCCCACATGCCCTTGTCCCACTACCTAGATACTTAAGAAATGCATAGGGGAAACTAACCCTAACCCTAGCCTCCATGAACATATCCAACTGGTTTTTTAAAAAACTTTTTTTCCTTTAATACTTTTGGCCTACACAATATCCCCTGGAAACAAGTTCCACAGGCTGATTGTACATTGTGTGAAGATTTTTCCTCATGTTGATTTTATACCTGCTATACCAAGCGAAACATAGTTTTTGTGTTATGGGAAGAGGTAAATAGCACTTTTCTATTCATTTTCACCATATCATTCATGATTTTAAAGACCTCTACCATATCCCCTTTTACTCATCTTTTTTCTAAACTAAGCAGTCTCAGTCTTTTTAATTTCCCCTCATATGCAATCTGTTCTAGACCCTTAGTAATTTTTGTTGCTCTTCTCTGGATCTTCTAATTCTAATAGACCTTTTTGGAGATGGGGCAACCAGAATGCATGCAGTATTCTAGGTGGGGGTGTAGCATGGATTTATATAGTAGTATTATGGTATTTTCTGTCTCATCTGTCCCTTTCCTAATGGTTCCTAACATTGTTAGTTTTTTTGACTGCCACTGCACATCAAGCAGATGTTTTCAGAAAACTATCTACACTTCCAAGATCTTGCTATAGCTAATTTAGACTCCATAATATTGTATGTATAGTTATTTTTTCCAATGTGCATTACTCAAAATTAAATGTTGATAAATGCAATCTGCCATTTTGTTGCCCGGCCACAATTGAATTATTAAAATAGTAAAGGTACCAATAGGGTGACCAGATGTCCCGATTTTATAGGGACAGTCCCGATTTATGGGTCTTTTTCTTATATAGGCTCCTATTACCCCCATCCTTGTACTGATTTTTCACACTTGCTGTCTGGTCACCCTAGATACCAATGGTAGACACATTCAATAACTAGAATATGAAAGAAGTGTAAAAATGGTTGAGAGAACAAGGAGTAATGGTCTCAAGTTGCAGTGGGGACGGTTTAGGTTGGATATTAGGAAAAACTTCTTCCATTCATCTGATGAAGTGGGTCTTAGCCCACGAAAGCTCGTGATCCCTAAAATCTGTTAGTCTATCACAGAGGTGGGCAAACTTTTTCGCCTGAGGGCTACATTAGGTTTCAAAATTGTGCGGAAGGCCGGGTAGGGAAGGCTGTGCCTTCCCAAACAGCCTGGCCCTGTCCCCTACCCAACCCCCACCCACTTCCCACCTCCTGACTGCCCCCCTCAGAACCTCCAACCCATCCAACGCTCACATTACTGATTGCCCCCTCTGAAGACCCCCACACACACTGTAACTGCCCCCCAGGACCCAACCCCTATCTAGCCCCCCTACTTTTTGTTCCCTGGCCCCCCCCACCCCTAACCACCACATCCGGGACCCCACCCATATTTAAGCCCCCCTGTTCTTTGTGCCCTAACTGTCCTCTCCCAAGACCCCCTCCCTAACCACAACCCAAAACACACCCCAACAACCACCCCCCAGGACCGCACTACCTAAGCCCCCGCCCCCACTTATCGTGCTCAGCCGGGTGCGGGGTCCAGCGGCTGGCGGCGCTCAGCCCGGCAGCCCGGCCCAGGAGTGCGGGGCCCTGCAGTGAGTGGCGCTCGGACCGGACCGGGAGTGTGGGGCCCCGTGGCGGCACTCAGCCCGGCCCCGGCGCTGTGGCACGGGAGTGCGGGCAGCGGTCTCAGTGCCCCGGCCCTGGAGCCCCACGGCTGGCGGCACTCCCAGTGCCCTGGCTCGGCAGCACAAGGCCCAGGGCGGGCGGCACTCGGCTGGCCCCCCGCGCCCTTGGAAGCGCGGGGCCGCACGGCTTGCCACACTCGCCCAGCACCCCGGGTCAGGAAGATGGGGCTAGTGGCCCCGACCCAAGCTCACGGGCTGGGTAAAATGGGCCGATGGGCCACATGTGGCCCGCGGACCGTAGTTTGCCCACCTCTGGTCTATAAGGTGCTACAAGACTCTTTGTTGCTTTCACTAGGAGGGTGGTGAAGCACTGGAATGGGTTACCTAGGGAGGTGGTAGAATCTCCTTCCTTAGAGGTTTTTAAGGTCAGGCTTCACAAAGCCCTGGCTGGGATGATTTAGTTGGGGACTGGTCCTGCTTTGAGTAGGGGGTTGGACTAGAACCTCCTGAGGTCCCTTACAACCCTCATATTCTAGGATTTATGAAATATGATGAAAATAGCCTCTCTCCTCCCCTCCCAACACATGCATCTCTTCAAAAGCACCCCCTGGCAAAAACATTTTGAAAATCATATTAATAAAATGGTCCCTCTGATGCTCTTTTGGATTTGTTTTCTTTAAATATCAAGCTTGTGCCCTCGCCCCCCACCCCCAGCGCCTTCATAGAATAAAAAATGAGCTGAAGTGATCTACATGAGCATTAAAAAAGGAAGCCAATTCCTGTCCCGACAATATTATAATCAGCAAAAGATGCATCAACCCAGGTCATAAAGACTGCAGCACTGCAAATAACCATAAATTCATAGGCTAACAATAACCCAAAAAACTATTTTTGCACTTGTAAAGCCAACTAGACAGGATTAAAACAAACATTTCCCATCTGTGCCTTTCCCCTTTTCACTCTCTCCAGTCATGCTCACAGAGCGATCCCATCAGGATAATCAATTTAGCATTCAAAACGTATTGCTACAGTCCAAACACCAGAGTCCTAAGCATTAATCTGGGCTTAGAATATCCAGCCCTCTGATGAGAAGTACAATATTTCTATTTATGCTTGCAAAAAAAGCATCTTACTTCTCTGCAGTGTTGAGACTATTCATATCCTACAAACCTAGGTTGTTCTTATTAAAGAATATCTTTCCCTGGAACAAAGAATGTATTAGCTGATAGAGGGTAAGGCAAAAATATTGCCATTTATTTCCATACTAGATTATGGATATTTTAGAACTGTATATCCTGGACTCTAATGAGTGAATTACTTCTCTCTTTAAAGATTAATTTTTTTTAAGTGTGTACCAGTGGTAGATGACAAACATTTTGATACCAAGATGGTAGATTAGATAGAACACAAACACTATTTCTTAAGAAGAGCCTGTGTAATCTTAATAGTCTCTTCTGCACTTTAAGTCTATGAAAATGAGGCTCTTCCAGCAGAGGGCAATAATGTGCCATCAAAAAATGGAACCATCTTTTGAATGTAAATGATAGTAAGAGAGAGCGGAATTGTGCAATGCAGTCTGTTTATTCAGAGCTATGCTAAATCAATGCTTCCTCTCAAGCCTCCAGGACTAATAGCTAGTAAACAAAAACTACAATAGAGTGCAGAGGTTAAAATCAAGTGTGTGGCTATTATAGCCTGTAATAGGGGCCCTCACCCCTGGAGTACATCTTGACCGTGGCATCGCCATTGTTGCTGTGCCTTAGGGCTTGGCTACATTGACATTTTACAGCCTTCTAACTTGCTGGCTCAGGGGTGTGAAAAATCACCCCCTTAAGTGAGCAAGTCTTTTAAAGTGTGTGTAGACAGGCTTCGAGGGCTGGAAGCTGTGGAGGTGGATTACCAGGAGCGCTGGGAAAGCTCTCTCCCAGCACTCACACACAACCACACTCAAACTTCAAAGTGCTACCGCGGGAGCGTTCCCACTACAGTGCCTTGAAATTTCAAGTGTAGCCAAGCCCTTAGTGTCTATGAATACAGGTTTAATAAGTCCGCTGAGGCCTGTATATTGAACAGCACCCCTTGAAGGCACTAGAGATTATTCAGCCCAAAGGCAGAACATCATAGATATAGGCCTCCCCGCCCCGGCAGTGTCCCTCTGTAGCTGGAGAGAGGGGGGCCTGAGTCAACCTTAGTACATCAACACCAGTTACACCAGAAGTCCTTTACCTGTAAGGCCTTCATGACCCAGAACCCTCTTTGGGAGTCAGGGTTCTCTTGGCACTAGCTGGGGAAAGGTCTTTCCCCTTGGATCAAGGTTCCCCCACAGAGTCCAAACCAAAAGGACTGTTCCTCAGAACAGCATGACTCCTTTGACCTATGGCATCTGTTCTCACCTGGTAAAGTCTTTTGTGAGAGCCATGTTTCCCTGAGACTTTGCATTCATAGTCCCTTCTTTTTGGAAGTCCTCCCACACAGGATCATTCTTCCTGAGTTTCTTTTGCTGGTAAGCTGCTCTGACCAGCAATTCTCTGAGAAGCCACCTCTGTAGGACCTTTCTCTTTCTACACTCTGGGGACTGTCCCTTTCCCTGTGTTCTCCTAGCCAGGCCCCACTGCAAGTAGCTGCCCTTTTTCCTTGCCCAGGTGCTTGCCTGCCTAATTAACTGCCTTCCAGTAAGTAGCCCCAGGTGAACTTGAGTTGTCTTGTTCCCCTTTGTGGAGCCTGTCACAGGTAGGCTGGGCCTCTGACTCCTTCAGCGGGCCAGGTACCCTCTGACAGAGCCAAAGAAAATGAAGTTTTATTATGTTGATTTACAATGCAAACAACTATGCTATGATAATGGGAAAGCCTTGGTTGTGACAAACTGAGAAAAGTCCAGTGGAAATTTTAAACAGTCTATGTTATAAACAAGAGCCCAGATTTTCTCTACGGGGACCATGCACAAGTCCCATTGAAGTCAATGTGAAATGTGTGAGTCTGTGGAAATGAAGAGGCCTGAGTACTTAATGAAGCTACCTGCACTTGTGAGTTCTGAGTTTAGTATTCTCCATTAAGAACTGTACTCCACACCAATGCACAGCCAGGATCACTGTTCTGTGGGAGCCTTGCATGTGCAGGTTTATTCAGTTTGAAAGGAGCATAACATGCATTTAACCAAAATTATGTATTTTGAACCAGGAAAAAGGAAATTGTAGGCTATTTACTTTTTAAAAATGTCTAAAAGTCTTATTTTAACTAGATTTGATGTATTCAGATTAGATGGTCACAATGGTCCCTTCTGGCCTTGGAATCTATGAACCTATAGCCTCAACTCGAGCCCAAGGAGATTTATCACAAACAATTCATCTCATGTTTTATAGTAAGCCTGGGACAGGCTTTGGAAGTTTCCTTAGGACCCTGTGAAAATCTAGAGAGGGCACAGATGATCAGTTTAATTTTTAGTATTGCCAGAGAAGAGGATTATAATAATACCTATCCTGGACCTCATCTTCATTGGTAATAAAGATGAGGAACTATCAGAGGTTGAGGTGTTAGAAGAAGAGGTGCTGGGGCAAACTGATAATTAAAAAAAACAATAAGTCATCAGGTCTGGAAGATATACAATCTAAGAGTTCTGAAAGATCTAGCATATGAAGTGACTGAGCTGTTAGTAGAAACATGCAATCTCTCATTAAAAACAGTTACTACACTAGAGGACTGGAGGGTAGCAACTGTTTTATTTAGATTTTAAAAGGCTCTAGAGGAGATCCAGGGAATTCCAGACCACTCAGCCATAAATCTGTACCTGGTAAGCTAGTTAAAACAATAATTAAAAGTAGAATAATGAAACAACTGGAAGATCATGATCTGATAGGACCTAACCAGCATGATTTCTGCAAAGAAAAACCACACCTCAGTAATCTATTAGAATTATTGGAACATGTCAGTAAAGAAGTCAATCAAGGATAACCAGTTGACATCATTTATTTAGACTTTCAAAAGGCCTTTGACAAGGTGACTTACCAGAGGCTCTGAAAGAAGCTTAGTAGTCTTGGGGTGAGAAGCAAAGTATTGTTGTGGACCAAAAACTGGCTAAAAGCCATGAAATAAAGATGGGTTAAATGGTCGATTTTAATAATGGCAAAAGATTAACAGCACAGGTCTCAAGGTTCTGTACTAGGTCCTGTATTGTTTAAAGTATTTATTAATGACCTGGAAGGGGTGGGGTGAGCAGTCAGGTAACAATCTCCAAATGACATAAAGTTTTTAGGTGGACAAGGTGGGTGAGGTAATATCTTTAATTGGACCAACTTCTGTCTCTCTGACCAACAGAAGTTGGTTCAATAAAAGATATTACCTCACCCACCTTGTCTCTCTATTATCCAGGGCTATTACTCCAATGCATACAACGTTTTAATTAAATCCAGAGAAGACTCTGGGAAACTTCAGACACCTAACCGAAGTAGGCAAATGGGCAACATGATGGCAAATGAAGTTCAGTGTTCAGAAATGCAAACTAATGCATGCTGGAGGAAAAAAAATTAACTACTGATGCAACTTACAAGATTCTAAATTAACTGTGTCCGCTTAGGAAGTGGACCTAGACATCACTTTGGACAGCTCAATGTACAACTATGGTAAAAAAACCAATCAACCAACCAGATATTAGGTTGCATAAGGAATGAAATACAAGATAATAGAGGACAATATTATAATGTCCATCTGTACATAAATGGCACAGCCTCATCTGGAATACTGTGTGCAATATTAGTGACTCCAGACCAAAACCGATATTGTAAAATTAGAGGAAGTTCAGGGAATGGTGACAAAAATATTTAGGGGCTTGGAAAACATCTCGTCTAGAGAGATTCCAAGGATTTAGATTTTTAACTTAGAAAGGAGGTGAATGAGACAAATTCTTCTTCTCATGTCATGCCACAAACTAGATGTTTTTTCAGAACCATGCAGAAGCGGTGACGTTTTCCATTGCTGCAGTGAGGTTCTCCTTCATACAGGTCTTCCCGAAGAGTGTACAAATGATATACATTAATGAATGGTGTAGGTAAAGTTGATTGGAAACTTCTTTCCTTCCTTTCTCATAACTTAGGAATAAACAGACATTCAATTCATTGGAAGCTAGTAAATTAAAATTTACGAAAGGAAGACCTTTGCATAGTTAGTGTGTGGCACTTGTTGCCACAGAATGTTGTTGTGGCCAAGAACTTAGCAAAATTTAAAGAAGGATTTGATATTTGTATGGGTAACTATAATATCCAGTTATGATAGATAATGCATATCACAGTTCAGGGCAACTGCACCTGTGTTCCCACTCTGTGGTCAAGTAAGGGCACCCACTCCAAGCGCCTCAGCCATCACCTTGCTTGCATGGAGACATGTGTCTCTCTCTCTCTCCCCTCTGACTGGGATATTTCCAGACTGCACAGTTCCTTGACTATACTGTGATGTCCCCAGTCTGTCTGCTTTGCATCTCTACTCAGAGACGGTACACAGTGTAATTCTCACAATTAAGTTACTCACAGTTCTTTCTCAGCAATCATATTTATTCTTGAGGTAAAAGCATTACAGAGAAAAAATATTCAAACCAGAACCTACATGCATGCCAATACACTTACCAGAGATCACCCCTCTCTCCAGCAAAGGTTCTGGTTGGTGATTAAGCCGTTAAACCTCACACAGTGTTTTTTCTGGTGCTCACACATTCATCACAGCTTCAGCTTAGAATCAGCACCCATGTCTTATGGTGTGTCAGTGGACCAAAGATATTCAACTCTTCCCTAAGGATTGGGGCACCCCTTGGACCGTATATCCTGTCCACTTGGTGGATCAGAAAGAAGGCCCTGAATCAGTTTTAACTCAGGATATTTAACCAAAAATCCTTTCTTTGCCTGTTGGTCACTAGACTCAGAGAATTCAGTCTGAACCAGTATATGCGAGCCTCTCACTAGGTGGTGGTAGCTCTCTGGACGTATTACAGAGTGATACAGTCTGAATGAATTAGCCTACCCACCACATATTGTTCGTAGTGCCTGGAGGGCTCTGGTCCCCTCCCCTCAGGGAAATGTATAAAATCTATTAATAATACAGAAACATTTGCATTCTTATTAAAATGAACTCCTAAAGTACTTACACTTAATTCAGTAGGGTTTGGCCAGGTTATTGCAGGCTACTGTCATATCTATGACAATACTAAGAAAAATTTTGCAAGCAATACAGGACCTCATGCTCCAGAGTTCAGACCAATCTCTATTAGAGGTTAGCGTCAGACCTTCATGGTAGGCAGATTATTCCACAGCTCCCTAGTGTGGGATTTCTAGCACTTCCTCTAACACATCTGGCGCTGACCAGCATCACAGGCAGGAGACTGGACTAGAGAGCTTTTTAATCTACTGGACAAAGATGTAACATGATCTGATGCCTGGAAGCTGAAGCTATTAAAATTGAGACAAGGCATAAAATGCCCATTTTTAACAGAGACGGTAATTAAACATTGGAACAATTTACCAATGAATGTGGTAGATTCGCTGTCACTTGAACCCTTTTAAGCAAAGACTGGATATTTTAAAAAAAGCTATGCTATTGTTCAACCACAAAATATGGCATGATGCAGGACTCATTGGATAAAATTCTGCGGTCTGTGCTATGCAGGAGGTCAGACTAGATGATCATAATGGTCCCTTCTGCCCTTACAGATCTATGAATCTATGACCCATGGGTCTGTGTGTCAATTCTTACGTTCTTGTGCCAATCCCAAGTATTAAACATTCATGAGTCCCCCCCACCCCCCGCAAAAAAAAACCCATGAGATTTTAAAAAGTAACACATCCGGGGTCTTTGTATTTGCTGTCTTGGTTTTTTGTTTTTGTTTTTTTCCGGAGCCTTCAGTCAAGTGGGAGGAATCAGTGTCCAGCTTTTCTCCAAAACCGGTGGGACAGAAACTTAATTTTTATCTCATATGAAAGCTGAATTTCTCAAATAGTCACATGACTGGGTCTGGGTCTGCAGTTAAAATACCAAATCAACCCTGAATTCTATGGGTGTAAGCAAGGGAAGTCTCACATGCCTGGCTTCTGTGTCTGTTCTGCATCAGCTGTCCACTTTATCTGCAGAAGACATTAGCTATGACTGAGACTTGGAGAGAATTTCTAGGCATCCCCACATAGTCCCCTTGCTCTTTGTCTCCCTTTCTCGTCCCTCTAGCATCTGTCGCTTCTTGTCCAAGTTCTCTATTTCCCAATCTCCAGGAGGACATCTGTATTTCATGGGTAGAGTTTCCAGGGCCTTGGGCAGATTTTGTAACCAACACAGCAGCTATGGCAGCGGGAGCATTTGCTCTGAGGAGAATATAAGGAACTGGGGCAGCAGCGCAAGCAGATAGG
Organism: Dermatemys mawii; assembly: GCA_007922305.1. Taxonomy (NCBI): domain Eukaryota; kingdom Metazoa; phylum Chordata; order Testudines; family Dermatemydidae; genus Dermatemys; species Dermatemys mawii. The sequence continues at coordinate 347,671 of ML677381.1, forward strand.
CCTAACTGGGTAAGGAAAGAAGTGTCTGCAACTCAGTAGGTAAGTAGCAGGGCAGAGGGCTGGGCCTGCACATTTCCTCTTTCAGAGTGTGATAGATAGTTCCAGAAAGTGATGGGTGAGAGGAAATGGTGACAGAGCAGCTGCTCCACGCCCTCACCCCCATGTGAGGGGTCATGTGTCAATAGTCAGCCTGTCTCCCACTACGTTATCGTTCCGTAATTCCCTGGGGCACACTGGAGCAGTATAAAGGCATTAAAATTGGGCCCCTATTGGGGGAGTCCAGTGCAAGATTTTAAGTGTCCTAGTCTCCAGGAATTGTCTGTGGATGCCCCACCCTTGGGTTTCTGCCTTGGGAATTATTCCTGTGCGATCATCTCCCCTGAGCACCCTGAAGTGGAATCTATGGGCAACAGCTAAAGCAGGAGACTCTAGAATTATCTTTCTAGAAGACAGGGGGGCCTTGGGGATTTTTCCCGATTAACACCGTGATCCTGGGTATGACCACCACCGAGAAAACAATACAAAATGCTGGGGGCTGGGGTTGCAGCTCTAACCCTGGTGCCCTACTGTTAAGAAAGTCTGCTGTCACCCTCTTTGCTAGTGGGAGGAGATCGTTTGTTAACTGCTGCTAGTAGGGGAATCTGCATATCATCAGATAGCACGGTTTGCACTTTCAAAATGGATAGCTGAGATCTCTGTATTTGATTAGTGCTTATCTCTTCAGAAATGCTGTAGAAACCCTTGCAGGAACAGATCTTTAGATGAGATTTAATTACTGAAGATTAGATTGGCTATTTTTAACCTCTGGTAATTTTACTGCCTGGAAGAGGGTACGTGGGGTCAAGGGGGAGGGGAGGGGAGGGAGCAAGGTGGCGGCCTAGAGCTAGAACCGCATAGGGTACTGCAGGTCAAGGCTGAGGTACGCTGCGAAAGCTGCTGACTTGAAGAGAGTTGGAATAGTGAGGGGTGGAGAAGAGGTCTTCCGCAGGCCAGGATTATTCAGTTGTCTGGACAGAATTGTAGAGACCTTGGAGCATGGCAGGGGAGATGGGGGTTGGAACTGAGGCTCACTGACAGAGCTGCATAGGAGGAGCTTGTCCAGCCCCTACTCACTTGTCTGACTGTAACCAGCATTCTTTGTCTTTCACTTTTACGCTTAAGAGTTTCATCAAAAAATAAACTTTTTTCTGTTTCCAGAATGACTGTTATCCTGCATCCTTACTAAACCATGAAACAACTGGTACTTTCATAAGCCTGCAGCACTACCTGAATAGACTGCACCTTCAGTCACCAGCTAATAGCAACAAAAGGCAAAACGAAATACAGTAGACTCTCGATTATCCAGGATGATAGGGAAAAAATTAATCCTGGTTAATAAAATCCCGGATAGTCACCATCCACAGGAAATATGGGGAGGAGGGAGGTTGGTTCACCAGTCACCCTGAGCCAGGGGGAAGGGGTGTTGGTTCACTGGCTGCCCTGCTCCCTTGTGGTTGTTTTTGTTTTTTTCTTTTTTTTTGTGCTTGGGACGGCAACAAAGCCAGAGCAGGCTCTGCGAGTTAGGCGTATTTTTTTTTTTGACATCCTGGTTAATCCACATCCTGGTTAACCCAATCCTGGATAATTGAGAGTCTACTGTAATCATTATTGCAGGCTGGGCTTCTGCAGCTTTGAGGTGGAGTTTGCCAAGCAATGACCTATGCGCTCTCCAGCTCTGTGTTCCAGTCATGCACCCACCTTTGACACTTAAATTGTGCTTTTAATTAATAGAAGCCATGTTGTAAAGAGATTCCAACTTCTAATGCAGGATTTAGTCTGGGCTGAACTCCTCTGTCCCACTGTAAGGAACAGGTTTTTATTTCTTTGCATTTGTGTCACATTACTTACATTGCAGAAAAATGTGCAGTGACTAATCTTCTAATCATCCCCTCTTGAAATGAACAAACAGATGACTAAACAGCATATTATTTGGTAAAGGTACTGCACAATACTGGTGAGCGTGCTATTTCACAGTAGCACCTGTTAAAAGTGCTGTTGCCAAACAGCTTTAACTGAAGTGACATCGTTAGTACAGATTTGGGGGAATTACATTGGGCTGAGATGAGGGACAAAATATATGGGAAATCTTGGTAAAAATCTTCTGGGATTTTTCTTCAGGTCTGTGGAGTGTGTCTGTGTGTGTGTCTGTGTGTGTGTGTGTGTGTCTGTCTCTGTGTCTGTGCCCATGATCAAGCAAGAATATTTTCCATTTTGTTTCCCAGAATCTCAGCGTTTGATGCTGGATATCACTGCAAATCACAAGAATTATTCAGATATATTTTAAAAAAATAGACTTTCTGTGCTGATAGTCCCACTGGCTGCCCTGGCATTTCAGCACTTTGTGGCAGACAACACTATAAATGCCACTTTCAGGCTAATTTGAAAAAGAACCACAGCAGTTTTCCATTCTAGGTTCATCCTCTTGTTTCCCCTTAGGTCCCTGAGCCAGGCCCTTGGGCAAACGCATTAGTGGCCTGTCCTTTTTCTTTTTCAGAGGAGAGAGAGAGAGTGTCCGTCTGTCTGTCTCTTTAGTCTGGATTCCCTTATGCTCATCCCATTCTGTGTCACTGCTGACAGCATCACCAACCTATCTGCCACTCAGTCCTGTAAACTGGGGGTCATCTTCAACTCCTCCTTCACTCCAAAGAGGCAGATGGTGTAGAAATTCTGCTGCTGTCTGCTCCATAACTGTAACAGAACAGGCCTAAGCCCAGGAGAAGCCCAGCAGGTATGTGTTGGGAACCAGCTAATACAGCTAAGCAGCAGCTAATGAGTGGCTCTGATTCTCAGCTGCAGAGTATAAGGAAGGACCCAGCTGTATAAGCAGGGAGACAGGAGAGGCGAACAAACACTTTTCTGAGCAGCAGTAGTGAAAGGCTGCAACAGGGCAGGTAAGTCCTGTGGTTCACCTGAGGCTAAGAGAGGGCTGTGACCCTTGAGCCACTGTGGGAAGAGCACTCTGCAGTACCAGTCCAGGTTACAACTATTGTTTTTGTTACTTGTCAATATTTATTGCCTTTGTGTGGTAGAAGAATAAAAGAGCCTGTGCTGAAAGCTAAAACAGAGTTGGGTGTGGCTGACAGTTATGTTACCAGGCTAGTCGACAGCCTCACCAAACTACACTAGGTGGAGAACGCGGGCAGAGTCTACCACTGCCTAGAAAAAGGATAGCTTCTGAAGCCGTGTTGAAGTGGATGGGAGAACAACAGCACCCACAACAGTGATGAGAGAACCACCACCACAGCAGCAACAGCAGATTCTGACCCAGCAGCAGCAGTAGTTCCAGCAATAGTTCCAACAAAAGCAGCAGAAGGAATGGCAGCAGTTTGTGCTTCATCTATTAACCTCAGAGAATTGGAGCTCTCAGATAGGTGGGGGTGCTGCAGTTCACTGTGGATGATGGAGGAGTCTTCTCCAAAATGGGTCCTGAAGATGCTCTTGAGGCTTTTCTAGAGACTTTAGAGCAAGTGGCTGGAGAATACCAGTGGCTCCGAGCTGAAGGGTGTGATCTTAGTGGCCCCTATCTGCCAGGAGAGGCCCAGGCTAAGTATCGTGCCCTAGGGGTAGAGGGGACAAAGGACTATGGGACACTCAGAACCACCATACTAGACCACCAGGGACTTAGTGAAGAGGACTGTTGATGGTTATTCCAATGAGACCCATTCACTCTAGAGTCCTGGCCAAGGGATGTAGCCCCCACGACTTTGAGATTTTTGTTCTCATTGGCTGAAACCAGACACTTGTTCTCCACTGGAAATTGTGCAATTTGTGATATCAGAACAATTTTACCAAATTCTCCCAGTGAGGTCCAGGGAGTGGGTCTGCTGCCACCGAGTGTCTCACCTGGAGGTGGCAGTGCACCTCATAGTGAATTTTCTGGAGGCTGAAATAGAATGTGAGTCTCTGGGCAAACTGAGGAACTCAAATGTCCATGGCTCAGGTCCAATAGGGAAGGGGGCCCAAGCTCCAAGGGACCCCTTGTGAAGGGATGCACTGGGCCATAGCGTGCACTCATGGTACTCCCTGGGATTGGAACCTGGACCTGCCTGGGGGCCAGCTGACAGAGTCCCAGCTGAGAAGAAAGGGAGGTCCCTAATTGGTTTTATTTGTGGGCAGAAAGGCAAATGGTACAAAGATTGCCCCAATATACAATGCAGCTGTGCCCATGACTGTTGCTTAGAAACCTTGGGCTGAAGGCCTACGTAGTCCTGGTTACAATGGCAGGGACTCAGGTGCTGGACCTGATTGACTCAGGTTCAAGGTAGACATTCATACAAGTGCAATCAATTGAGGAATCCTAAGCTCTAAAAGAGGCCAAATGGAGATATGTAGCATGTTTTCATGGGGACAATCTGCCCGGCCCTCAGATTAACAGTGGGAGTGTTGAGAGGGTGAAATGTCAGTTGCTGTGGCCTGACACTTGCTTACCCAGTTGTACTGAGCCAGGACTGGGGATTTATAACCAGCCTTCTGATGGTAGCTAGGAAGGCGAGGCTGGCACTCAATGTAGAGACCCAAGGAAAAGTTAGGCCGAAAGAAGTTTTCCCCCCTTCCATCTCCGAGCTGGTTAGTTCCAAAGCAAAGTCATGCCAGGAACAGTGTTGGGTCTGAAGGGAGGCACTCAAGGCCCAAAGGGTCTGTAAAAAGAGACTGGGAAAGGTACACAGAGTGCAATGTAGTTTGGAGTCTCCTGAAGAATGGCCATATGAACAGCCTTCCTCTTGGGGCACCCCACTGGCCGTACACGGGGTCCAAATTTCATCCCAAGACAATGGGAAGACCAGTTTTCAGGCCACTATATGGCTGGTTGACTGGAGGAAATTAAGTGCTGGTTAACCCTGCCCAGAATACTCACTACCCCCATTCTGAGTGAAAAAGGGATTTCTGGGTGTGAATGGTCCAGGACAAACAAACCATAGCCTGCCAAACCCAACTCTTGGACCCCAAGTTGTATCAAAAACCAGGTGTTAAAATTTGTCCATGATGTGCCATGGTCTGGTCACTTGGGTGTGGAGCAAATCCAAGAGAGGATAATGTCCCAGTTCTTTTGGCCCACAGTTTATCCTGATATCGAAGATTATTGTGAATCCTGTCTGGAATGCCAACTGATCAGCCCCCAGGACTTCCTTAGGTCCACTTCCTTTGGTAGCCCCCCTTTTAATAGGATTGGGGAAGACCTCGTAGAGCCTCTGGAACCCAGCTCAAGCAGGTAGCTATTTTGATGACTGAAGATTATGCCACTCGATACCTGAAGCCATAGCCCTGCACTCAGCAACATCACAGACAATAACCAAATTAATGGAAGTATTTGCTAGAGTGGGCTTTCCACAAATTATCCTGATGGATCCAGGCACAGCCTTCACATCCCAGTTAATACAAAGGGTTTGGACTCTCTTGAAAACCCTCTTAGTAAAAATCTCCTGTCTAATGCCCACAACCAGATGATCTAGTAGAGTGGTTTCACCGAACATTAAGGCAGTTGTTGTGAAAATTCGTAACTAGAGATCCCTGGAATTGGGACAAAATGCTACTGTATTTGTTTGCAATCTTCAAGGTTCCACAATCCTCCATTGACATTTCACCCTATGAATTGCTGGATGATCAACAACCATGGAGGATACTGGATCTTTTACAAGAGTCTCAGCAGGAACAAGCCTTCACTAGCCAGAAAATGATCCAGTGTGGTCTCAAGATGAATGAGACAGAGAGAAAGAGAGAGAAAGAAAGAGAGAGAGAGATTTGTCAGGAAGAACCTGTGAGTAGCACAGCGCACCCAGGAACAACAGTCGAATAGAAATGTCCAGGAATAGAAGTATCCTGCTGCTCCCCTCTGCAGATAACAAACTGCTGGCCAAGTTGCAAGGGCTTTTTGAGATGTTCATAGGAGTCAGAGGGGTGGCCCATGAGGTTTGATTGGTGGGCAAATGACTGGGGTTAGGATTAGATCCCCTTAGTCTCCGAGTCCAAGGAATTAACTGCATGTGCCATGCCCTCGGGTCTGTACCACTTCTGGACCCTTCCATTTATGCTCCATGGCCCTCCTGTGACATGTCAGACACTTCTGCCCCATTGAGCATATGCTGTCACATGCCTTGATGATGGAGCATCTACCCCCACCTCCAAAGTTTCCAAGTTATACTCCAGTCCCTTAGGGCTCTGGAGCTCATGACCAACCACTGGCCCAGTTGCACAGAATTGAAGTACCTGGGCTATATACTGAGGAAAGGGAGGATCAAACCATTGATAAATAAGGAAAGGCCCTGGTCGAATGCCACTGCCCACCATGAAGCAACAAATAAAGCCTTTCCTCAAGTTGGCTGGGTATTACTGTTGTTTCATACACGTCTTTTTCCATGATTATGGTCTAGCAACCAGACGCTGGCACAACCAAGCACCCCAAAAGGTGTGAGAGCAGGGACTGGACTAGATGATCTCTCGAGGTCCCTTCCAGTTTCACGATTGTATGATTCTCCACTTCATTATCTGTCATTAATTAAAATAGTCAATAGTACCAGCCTTTGGACTGACTTCTGTGGAACCCTTTAGATACACCTTCTAGAATCAGAGAGGTAGCCGTGTTAGTCTGGAATTGCAGAAGTGACAAGGAGTCCTGTGGCACCTTAAAGACTAACTAAAGTATTAGAGTGTAAGCTTTCGTGGGCATCCGACAAAGTGGGTATTAGCCCACGAAAGCTTATGCTCTAATACGATACATCTTCTAGTTTCTCTTGTTCCTAATGAGTTTAAAGAACCCCTTCTTATTGCCTTTATGTTCCTTGTTAGATGTAGCTCATTTGTGCCTTTGTCTTTTTGATTTTGTTCCCACATGCTTGTGCTGTTCTTTTGTCCTCCTCCTTAGCAATTTATCCATATTTTCACTTTTGGGGTATTTCCTTTTGATTTTCAGTTCACTGGAGTAGTTTGCTGTTGTGCCTTTAATATTGTCTCCTTGAGAAGCTGCCACTGCTCCTGAATTCTTTTATCCCTGAGCTTTTCTTCCCATGGGACCTTACCTACCAGTTCTGTGTTTGGAAAAATGATAGAAAGAGGGTGTGAGGACTGCATCAGATTCCCATCCTCTCCTTGGACGATGAACAGCTGTGAGCTGTAAAAGGTACCTGGCCCCCTTGTGTTATTTAAAATTAAGATTAAAAAAATCTAACTGACAGCATGAGGCTTGTGGGCCATCCTAATCTCCTAATCTGAGACAGGGTTAGACAGGCCTCCTGATTAGAGCATTACAAAACAGGCTCCAGTTGGCACTATCAGTGGCCATCTCAGAAAAGGCACCAAGGAGTAAATGGGCCATGGAGTCTGGACTTCGGGGCTGCTTTATCCTGCAAAACGTAGGTCTCCCAAAGCAGAATCCTTGTTTAGCAGCCATGCCTGGATAATGGGATTACCTAAGAAAAGCCTGAGTCCCATTGTTTGGGTGTGATTCCAACCTCCCCAGATGGTGAATCAGCCCAGTGGCTCCTAGTATGTTTTGAAATAAATCTTTTCAAGTCATAAGCAACACAATGGGTTTAATGTAAGCTAGAAAGTTACCAGGCTCGTCAACAGCAAAACACAGGATTTAAAGACATTCAAGTATTAGATCCAAGGATGCCTGTGAACTCAAGTGCAGTTTAAAATGAGCAGAAAATGCAGCATCTCCCTAGTGTCCATCCCTGGAAGAGCATCATACGTGGTTCTATGAGTGACCCCAAACCTGGAGCAGGGTTTGCTGTTAGTGTCTGACTCACCCTGGTCACAGTCACTGGGGACTGAGTGGTAAGAGCTGCAGTTAGGGAGGAGCTCTGCCCCAGGCGAAATCTGGGAACAGGGAGGGTGTGCTTTCTGCTACACCCCTCCAAGGGTGCAGAAGGAGTTCTGCTACCAGTCAGCTCCATGGCTGGTGTGTGTGTGGAGGAGACGGCCTGGTCCGTCCTCTCTTGGGGAGCCTAGTGTGTTGCTAGACTGGCACAGACCTGGCTCACCTGGTCACAGAATCCTTGACTATGCTCAGCTCCTGCACTGCAGGGGCAGCAAGGGAAGGGGGCTGCTTGTGACTGCTCTCTTTCGGCCAACCGTGCAGGGACTGGACATAACTTGCGTTTAAGAAAGGATCTCCAGATCTGGCCCAAAGTTAATGGAGCCTGCAACTGCACAAGGGGTTCAGACGGGCCAGATGGGGGATGTGGCAGACCTGGTGACTTGTACACACAGCAGCTTTCAGTGAAAGTCTGTCTTTCCCATCATGCTAATGCTTGACTAGACCATCCTCCTTGGTGAGCTGCAGCAGTTCAGCAGGGATTGGACCACCTGTGGAGTCACTGCCACACAAGGTGCAATAGTCATTACTACAAAAGGACAAACTCTCCAGCTCCAGAGACTTCTGTGGCATGAAGAAGTCACCCTGACCATCCCGTAAATATGGGGGATGGTTCCCATTCACACCTGGGCTGCCAAGGTTGGTTTCGCTTGTTTCAAAGAAGTCCAGGGCACCTGCATCATCAGTGGGGTTTTGTAGGAACAATGATGGCAGCCTGGCTTCCACCTCTTCCACACTCACATACCTGCTCCAGAGGTACTGCTGGTCGGGTCTGGAGGCAGGGCCACTAGGGTCCTCCTGTGGGATGATTTCGGTCTTTGCCAGGGACTTGATGGAGAGCTGGGAAATGACATCAGGAGCTCTTAGACCAGGAACTCCATCCCCAGTCACTTTGCTTGGGTTGGTAGCCTCATCTCTTCTGAGCTGGCCACAGGTCACATTAGGTCCAATCCAGTCCTGAGGCAAGGAATGGTAAATAGTGTTTAGTGTGGAGACGCAGGATTTGCAAAGGAACTGTTGCTTTCCATAGGCCTTGGCAATGCAGACCAGAGCTGGATTCAGCTCATTCAAGTCACGGAGTGGAGAATAAGGCCCCTGCTTTCTCGGATGGAAGCACTGATGACCTTCAAGCTTTCCCTCCTGAGCCAGACCCTGAGCAGCCTCTGCTATCTTGGCTCCCGGGGGGACAGGGAGCACCATCTCTAGTGGGTAGGTAGCAATGGAAGCAGGGAAGGGATAAGGGAAAAGGCAACTGCACCCTGAGGCAAGCAGTGCTCCCAGGCTCTGATTTTGCACTTCCCAGGCGCTGGACCCTGTTGTAACTTTCGGCAGTCAGGGTAGGTGCCTCAGTGTAGGGGGAAAAGAGACTTGACATATTATGGGGTAGCAACAAGGCTCACCCCAAACCAGCCAGCCCCCAGCACAGGCCAGGATGGAGAGAGAATGGAAGAAGGAGACAAGGCTGATGCTGGCCCAGGGGAACTGATTTCAGGTAAAAGGAAAAGGATCCTGTACTTCTGAACATAAAGGGGCAGTGACCCTCCCTGCTGATGCCCCCTCAGTGCCTGGGGTAGGAGCAACTGGATTTAACAAGTGACAAAGAGTCCGACGCATCCGACGAAGTGGGTATTAGTCCACGAAAGCTGATGCTCTAAAACTTTAGTTAGTCTTTAAGGTGCCACAGGACTCTTTGTCACTTCTGCAATTCCAGACTAACACGGCTACCCCTCTGATTCTGGATTTAACAAGACAGTGTGGGTGGGGTGTACCCAGAGAGTCTGGTCTGACTGATTCTCCTGCAGTTCTTTGGCTAGGCAAGGAAGAGCCTGATAGCAGCAGTTGTGGGTGTGATCTGGAAGGTCCAGTGGGACTTGGGCAACAGCCAATGGTGGTGGTATAAAGGAAGGGAAGCAGTGACTGGAAGGTGCTCAGGATGGGAGGGATTTGTTCCGAGGAGGAGAGGAGGTTGGTGATGGAGCAGGAGGAATATGGAGGCAGGTATTTGAGTGGAGAATGAGGAACTTCCAGGCACAGTAAAGCCCTGTGTTGGAAGCAGTGATGAGAACTCACAAGCCACCGTTCCACACTGAGGAGAAGGCTCATGAAGAAGAAAGAGAATTTGCTGTTACCTGGAAATTTCCATTGTGCAAGGTGTAGAGAGGCTGGAAGAAAGCAGCTGGGGTGGGAACTTTCAGGGAGAAGATGTTCTTTGCCCTGTGAAGAAAGAATGACACTGCTCTCAAATCTAGAGAAACGTTCCACCTTCTATTGCAATCCTGCAGCACACTGCGAACGATTAAACCAAAATGTTTCACTTCCTTCTGGAAAGACTCCAGGAACGGTCCATTTCATATGGCTCCTGCCATCTGTCTGTGCATGGCGACACAGCTATGTGTGTGTCTTTAATGTTAACAGTGAAGACTATCTGGAGACAGCTGGAGTCCATATGGATAAAATGTATGTTTGAATATGTTGCAGTATAACACTATTAGCAAATTGTCTGAATTGCTCCCCTTTCTATGAATTCAGCTGGCAGGGCATTTTACAGCAACTGCTTGATCTAAATCACCCCAGAGCCTTTCCAGAAATGAAGCATCTTACAGAAGTACTAAACTTATTAAATTTAAAGTGCATCACCCTGCACTATTCCTTTTGCCTTCTGAAAAGCCTCTTTTAAAGGACTGGGGTATAGGAGGTCTTCCTAGTGGTCACAGCGGGGCTGATGTCATCAGGCCAGAGTTGGAGGCATTCCAAGGCCAGGCTCCATAAAATAGAGTCAGGACCAGAGTCAGGCAGGGGTCAAAGATCAGAGGCAGCACCAGACTAGAACCAAGAGGCAGGAATTGGGATCAGAGTCAGACTGGACTCAGAGACCAGAAAACGAGGCAAAGTCTGGCATTGCAACAAGCCAAAGTCTGTGTGGCTGCCCAGACAAATTCCTGGGGAAAACTAGGGTTTAGTTGGGGCATTTGGCCTACAGTGACCAGACAGGAAATGTGAAAAATCGGGACAGGGAGTGGGTGGGTAATAGGAGCCTATATAAGAAAAAGACCCCAAAATCAGGACTGTCCCTATAAATTTGGGACATCTGGTCACCCTTTTTGGCCAATCAGAGGGCAGCAGAGTACTGTCTGTCTAGGTCAGTGGTTCTCAAACTTTTGTACTGGTGATCCCTTTCACATAGCAAGCCTCTGAGTGCGACCCCCCCATATAAATTTAAAACATCTTTCTATATATTTAACACATTATAAAAGTTAGAGGCAAATGGGGTTTGGGGTGAAGGTTGACAGCTCACAACGCCCCAGGTAATAACCTCGTAACCCCCTGAGGGGTCCCACCCCCATTTTGAGAACCCCTGTTCTAGGTCTCATGGTGATACTTCCTGTGACACCTACTCTTCACAGGGCTCCCTTGCTGTGCCTCTAAGGATCTCCTGATGTCCTAGATGCTCTAGTGCCTGGACCTTACACCTTTCCCCATTGCTACTAACCCAGGCCAGATTCTACCCTGCGTTCCAGCACTTTCCTGCAATTCTGGACAATGGCCAGGTGGAGCCCCTGCCCCTGCAGTCCATCTCAATGCTCCCATGTGTTGGGGCATGACAGCTGCAGGTTTGAGCCATTTTTTCCCTTTTACCTGCTGGTCCTTTGCTCTGCTCAGAACTTAAGAAACACAGAAATTTGGTCAGCTAGCTTAGTCACAAGGGCACTTCACACACTGGCTAGTGTAGTTCCCATTGGCAGGAGTCCAAACAGGGAAGATTTAAATGTTGATGGAGGATTGATCATCAATAGCCAATGCTCTATACCAGTCATCCTTATTTTACATCTAGGCAAATTGGCACAAAGTTTTACAAATTTCTTTTAACGGTAAGATACCCCTTGTAGTCTCACCTGTGCTCCTTGATTGAGTTTAAGATCCCAACACTTCACCCTGCGCCCTCTGCTCTGACTATTGGTTCATTAACTAGTGCAAGCACATGGAGACAGTGTGTTTGAGAATGTTTGCAGAGTGCATTCCTCTGAGCCCATGACATTCAGATCTGACCCTGGTGCAGAGGCAAGAAGTAGCCCTGATGTGTGAACACATGATATACACACTCATTAAACTTTCAAATTAGAAACGACATTAAACTAGAATAGGCAGCCAATGCTTGTGCAGAGGACTGTAATGTACCTTGAGGAAAGCTTGAAGTTCAAAATTACATAGAGTATGACACCAAGACATAGAGGAATGAACAAAATCTGTATCATGCTTCTGTGAAAGAACTTTTGGGGCACCTGTAAAAAAACTATAAAAAGAATTATTCCATTAACAGAATCAACTCACAAATGACCATATAAGAGTGGAATTCTATCCAGATTCTTAAACAAGCAAGCAATGCAAATGAACCAAGCAGAAAGAAAGTGACTTGACTATAAAAGGCTGGAAGACATTGTTCTTGATCCGTGAACCTGCTGCTGACAGCCCCTCCATTTCCCAGCATGTCTCTTTTTCTCTCTCTTTTATAAAGCGATCTTATGGCTCATACAAAACCAAATGGGACAAAACAACGTTTTTTGCACCTGTGGGGGCTGCTCTTTGAAATTCAGTTGTCTGGCTCCACTCACTCCACTGACTTTTATAACCTTCCTCTGCTTGGGAAGTTTTGCAGCGAACTCTCGCAGTATAAGTGATGCCTGCTTCAAACTCCATGGCCTCGATTTCTACCTTTGTCTCTGAGTTGAACAGCTGTTTGTGCTGTGCCTGCTGAAAATGATTAAGAAATAACTCTTATTAGCAACACACAATAAAGGGCTGGTACTCTGAACAATCTGACAGCTCCCCAATCCTGATTCTGCATTTTTAGGTGCTAATCCAGGGACAGGCAAACTATGGCCTGGGGGGGTAGGGGGGCACATCCAGCCCTTCAGACATTTTAATCTGGCATTTGAGCTCCCACTGGGGAGCAGGGTCAGGGGCTCGCTACGCTCCATGTGTGCCGTGGCTCCTGGAAGCAGCGGCATGTCCTCCATCTGGCTCTTACACGTAGGGGCAGCCAGGGGACTCCGCACGCTGTCCCCACCCAAAGCGCCAGCCCCATAGCTTCCATTGGCTGGGAACTGCAGCCAATGGGCACTGCAGGGATGGTGCCTGCAGATAGGGCAACACGCAGAGCCACCTGGCTGTGCCTCTGTGTAGGAGCCAGAGTGGGGGACATGCCGCTGCTTCTGGGAGCTGCTTGGGGTAAGTGCCACCCAGAGCCTGCACCCCTGATCCCCTCCTGCATCCCAACCCCCTGCCCTGGCCCTGATCCCCCTCCCACACTCCAAACTCCTAGGTCCCAGCCCAGAGCATCCTCCTGCACCTCAAACCCCTCATCCCCATCCCCATCCCAGAGCCAACATCCCCAGTCGGAGCCCTTACCTCCACCCCTGCACTCCAACACCCTGCCCAGCCTGGAGCTTCCTCCCGCACCCTGAACTCCTCATTTCTGGTCCCACCCCAGAGCCACACTCCCAGCCAGAGCCTGCACCACCTCTTGCACCCCAACTTTGCAGGATTCATGGCCCACCATACAATTTCTATACCTAGTTGTGGCCCTTGGGCCAAAAAGTTTGCCCACCCCATGCTAATCTGAGGTTAGTGAATACATCCCATCTGAGCTCTGTGTTCTGAAGCCCTCTTATCTGCATCCAAGATCATGGGGTTGCAAGATCCTGGATGCAGGATTTAGGTGGGGAGGACTCATAAACCTCAAATATCAATGCCTTAGAAGGGATGCATCAGCATCAACCTCAACCAGGGGTCTCAAAGGGCCAGCCAGTCCCAAACCAAGGTGCTGGGGAGACCCAGGTGACAGATGCCACAGCCAAATGTGACACATATGGGAATTTTCTGCAATATCCTTGAAGAAAACCTTATTGAATTAAGTTTAAGTCTCTTTGGAGTGCATTGAATTAAATGCAAAGTTGATGTATTATTGTGGAATGGGATTGTATATAACCTTGCCGGAGGCATAGGCGCTGACTCTGTGGCTGCTCTGGGGCTGGAGCATCCACGGGGAAAAATTAGTGGGTGCTTTGCACCCACTGGCAGCCAAGCTTCCCTCCCCACCCCACCTAACCTCCTCCTCTGCCTCCTCCCCTGAGCATGCCCCGTCCCCGGTCCTCTGCCTACCTCCCAGCGCTTGCCACCACCAAACAGCTGTAGTAGGCTCCGGAAGGGAGGGAGGAGGAGCAGGCATGTGGTGCGCTCAGGGGAGGAGGTGGGGCCAGGGCAGGGATTTGGGGAAGGAATTAGAATAGGGGGAAGGAGGGGACAGAGTTGGGGTGGGGACTTTGGGGAAGGGGGTTGTAAAACGAGTGGGAGGGGCTGGGCAGGGGTGAGGGCAGGGCTGGAGGCAGAGGCAGGTCGAGTATCCACCAGTGCCAGTAGAAGTTGGCGCCTATGCCAGAGGGAGATGTCACGTGAACCATGGGAAGTGTTATGAACTTCAGAGGACTTTACTGAACCTGCCAGACAAGAATGAACTTTGGGGACAGACAGTGTCAAGTGATTTGCCTTGGGAATCTCTAGGGGGAGCTGAATGCAAATTTCTTGCCTCTGGCTGCACTCTAAGAAGGGGCCATTGTTTGCTGATCACCTGTTCCTGAAGTTTCAGGCTCAATGGCCCAAGCTGTATAAATGAAGGACAGACTCATTCATGGGGAGGCTAGTTCAGCGCTACAGCTGTTGTGACCTTGTAACCACAGAAAAACCCCTTGGTGGGGCTGGAAGGACAGGGTCTTACCAGAGCCCTTGTTGAGTTGGTGGGGGTGGTAGTGGTGATCATTTTAGTATGCATATAGGTTCTTTGATTGTTTAAATATGTTTTCTCTGTAATGCTTTTACCTGAAGAATAAATGTGCTTGCTTCGTAAGGGCTGTGGGCAATTACAGCTGTTCATAGCCCCTGGAGAATAAGCAAAGAGCAGATGCTGGCTTGTTTAGGCAGAGTGGCTTACAGGGAATATCACAGTGCTAGCAGGAAACAATGCAGACTCGCTGGAAAACCCCTGTTCAGTAGGGAGAGGGAGACGGATCTCTGCCCAAGAGAGGTGATGACTTGGGAGCTGGCAGCCTACACTGCGTGCCCTTGGTGGATCACGGAGGGGGAGCACAGATAAAGTTGCTCTGAACTGTGGCAGCAGGCATCTGGCCATGGCTCATCCAGGCTGAGAGCAGGTATAGTTACCTCCCAGGACGTGTTGTGTTCCTTATACTCCAGTTCGTACTGAAGAATCTTCTCTAGACACAGTGGCGCACTCCACCAGAGCCGGCACTTACTGGCACTGATGTTGCTCTGCAGGTTGAAGGGGGGATCACACTTAACTGGAAACAGAGAGAGGAATTATTCCAAACCCTTGGCTTTGAGAGACCTGCAGAACACAGAGCACAGTCCTGGGCTGCTCACAGCTGGGGGACATCTATGTGGTTCTATGCAGGATCCTGTGATCCTGGGGTCAGCAGGAGACCAAATAAGTCCACAGTGCGACATAAAGCAGCCGCGGGGCTTCTGTCACATAACGCCAGCTATATCGGTCCCCCAGGGACTGCTATGCCAGTGAGGGATCACAAAGCAGTTTATGCTCTAGCCTTCCTACCATGAACACACATGGACAGGCTTTGTGCTGGGGACAGAGACCAGAGGGGCTGCTGCAAAACGGGCTTCCTTCCCACTGGGAAACTCCTCATGATCCCCTTTAGGGAGCTTCCAGACCCCTCTGTGTTGCTGCGCATTGTGAAGTGGTCTTAGTGGGGCCGAGAATCAGGCCCATTGTTCACATTTCCCAGGGCTCCCCAGTCCATCCTCTATCTCAGCAAACAGTGCTGCTGTCAGCAGGGGCAGGGATGGCTTGATGGCTGTAGCCCAATGCAGATAGCAAACCATGGTGGCAGAATGACCCCTAAGGATGGGCTGGGGTGTGTGCGGAAGAATACGAGACCCAGAGAGAGTCCCGAGGGGCATGATGGGCTGCCCCCATATCTAACGCAGACAGATCATGCTGCCCAAGGTGGCGGGGCGAGGGGGCTCTGCATCCCATCAGTCTCACTTGCTCACTCTTCAATGAGCTTCACAGGCCAAACACTCTCGTTCCCAAGGAACCAGCCGGCCCCCGTTCCATCGCTGCATTGGGTGGTACTCACTGTTCAGACTGGGCTCATAGTTCGGGAAAGCAACGTATGTGCAATCCCTCCCAGAGAAACCACCCTGTAGCAAGACGCTGTAACTGTCCAGCTGCGTGAACCTCTCCGCCACGGTAATTGTGCAGTGCCGCCAGCTGTGCAGCTCATCACTGGCAGTCAGTGTGCAGCTGTAATTCTCATCCGTCAGCAGGGAGCTAGAATAACCCAGGGGCTGAAAGTTTGTCTTATGCTGGAGAGTAATGGGTTTAGTAAGAGTGCAGCTTAGTTCTTTGTGGGTGTGCCAGTCACCGCATGGGGGAGTCACTTTGCACAGGGCCCACAGAATGGGGGTCTTCCCAGTGTGTAAATGCAAAGGAATGCAGGCCTGAGCTCCAGCAATGGCAGGTGAAAGCCAAGCCAACAAGCAAGGAGGTGGAGGATACTACTGGGATTTGGCTGTTTGGGTTCCTTGGCGTTGAACTCTTCCCGACAGCCCTGCCTGTCCTGTTACTGGGCCTGCCCTCCTGCCTGACCCAGGGTCCCAGCATGGCGGACAGTGAGTATGCACTGAGCTTACTGTGTGAAATGCACGTGAAAGGGTCCATCCCCCACTCTCCCGTCTGTCTCCCACGTACAGTCTACTCGGTAGAGGTAGTTATTCAGGCAGCTCAGGTTACCAGGAAATTCTGCTGAGGAAGAAGATCCGAGATTTTCAAAAATTAAATCCATTTGTTATTTAATGCCAACAGCCTCCCTTTGGGCTCCAAACCTCTGATACATCTGCGATGCTGTGCACCAGCCTTGCCACTTATTTATCAGGGGACAGATTTATCCTCCCCTCCCCCAACCCCCACTGTTCATCTGGCCCTTTATTGTATGAAATGAGACTGAAAACTCTTGGGGACAGGGCGCATGTGGGCAGTTTATCTGCTCTCTTCACTGCCCAGCATATCGTCAGGGATGGGAAATAACAACAACTGCCCAATTCCTGGGCCCCATATTGCCCTCTGACTTGTGCAGTTCCTGGAGTGGGGAGAGGGGAGAGAGAGAGAGAAATGATATGAATGCCCCCAGCTCCTCTCCCCCTTACCTCTTCCTTCTCCTCTTCTGGAGAACACAACGACAACAACACAGAGTTGGAGGCACACCCGCCAGACGTCCTTTCCCATTGTAAATGTGTCTGAAATACGAAGTATGTTAGTAGTAGAAAGGGCTTTGGGCGTCTATGGCAACATGCAGAATATGTCGAGCACCTGTCCCTGCTGGAGCTGGGACTGGGCAACCCCCTGCCCCCGAAGGGCCTGGCATAGCCGGGAACTGCTCTCCTCCCTGCAGCTACTGTGCTGCAGCCAAAGGAATTGATGGCACAGGCTGCCCTGCAGGAATTCCATGGCCTACGACATCTTCTCCACCTTCATTTCCATGATGCTTTTAATTCCTCCTTCCCCTCTCCATGTACTGTGACACCTGTAAAGAACCACACACATTGTAGGCACTGGGCTATCTTCAGTGGTGGCTCTTCATCTCTCCAGTGCCTACTAACTTCTCTCCCTTTTCTCATTTCTGCCTGCAACCGCCACAGTCTCTGTTGCTGTGAACACATTTACCTGAAGCGTCCTTTGGCATCTTTAATGCCTCTTTCCTACTCGTCCCTTCTCTTAGGCATCTGAACCCCTATTCATCTCGCTGGCCTGAGCTCATGTTTGCGGGGCCTTGTCCTTCAGCTTCATTGCTCTTGGCCTGATCTGCAGTTACAAGTCTGAAGTCAGCTGTTAGTGGTGTCCTGTGAGATGCCTCCAGCTCTCACAGGGTGGGCGTCACCCCATCTTTGGAAACAAGCCCCCTGTCTAGTGTAGCCCATGCGCTGGTCTAAGGGGGCAGAGAACCAGGCTAGAGACCAGGTGTGCAGTAACCAGAGTGCTGGGGGAAGGGAGCACAAGGCACAAACTCAGCCAAACCCAATTAATTAAAAAAAATTCAAATAGCTATTAAAGCACCTGTTATCAAGCAAATAGCTGAAGAGAGCTCAGCACCTGCCAGGGTACCTAATAATCTCGCTCTCCTACACCTTTGCCTGCCTGCAGCTTCCCTTCTCTTTAATGAAACACTGAAAAGAAAACAACAGGCAGCTGCTAAGAAGCGGATCAGGCTTCATCCCCTGGGCAGGTAGGGGATGTCTCACTATCACCATGGACATTGCTGCAGATTTTATTCTGAGCTGGGGCTGAGGAGAGGAAATTCACCATTAACTGACATCAGCCAAGGGCGGCTGAGTAGAATTAAGTATCTCTTCCTTATCATTCTAATCAGGGTGCTGACTGGCTGTGATAAATGCTTTAAGATTGACTAAATATGAAATACAGAAAGCTGCATGAATGCACGCACACTCTAGCACGTACATGTGCATACCTGAACACACTCATCAACTGGCAAACACAGATCAGAAGAATTAAGAGACCCATTTTGAGGTTACTGTCAGAAAACTTCTCAAGTCAGTGCTAGAATGTATTAGCTGTATCAGATATCACAGGGTAAGTGGTGCTCACTTAAAACCCACGAGTTTTACTATAGATAATGCAAGGTCACGCATCTAGAAATCATGAATGTAGGTCACACTTAGTATGGCGGGGCCTCTGTTTTGGAAGGCAGAGACTCAGAAATGGACGTGTGGCAATGGCAAGTAACTAACTGACCATGAGCTCACAGTGCAATACTGTAGCTAAGATGACTAATACAAACCTGGAATGTATAATGTGGGGAATATTGAGCAGAAGTAGGGATGTCTTATAACTACTGCATTTGGCATTAGTGGAAAACTGTGTCCAGTTCTGGTGTCCACCTTTCAGAAAGACTGTTAAAACATTGGAAAATGTTCAGAAAAGCTACAAGAATGGCTGAGTCCTGGAAAACCTGCTTTGCAGTGAGAGACTAAAGAAACTCAATCTATTTAGCTGGTCCCAGAGAAGGCTGTGACCCAGAGATCTTTTGGTGCCAGCTGGCAGGGTGGTGCATAGGGCTGAGAGGACCCTCTCGGTCTGGTATCTAAATACTAGTTCACCAGCGAGTGTCATGCAAGGTCTCTGTGGAAAGCCTGGTCCGCCTCCTCATTGTGAAATGTGTCTGGATAACGTGGAAGGAGTTATGTACACAGCCTGCAAGTTTGGTTCCTCAGGTCTGTGGCAGGAGGCTGGTCACCAAAAGGTGTTCACAACAAGATCCTTTCAGATAAAAGCTGTTTATCTGTCTGGCTGTACATAAACTGAGTATTGTACAGGTCCTACTGGCCACCCAGTTACAGTCTGAGCTGATTGCTAACAAGGGATTGTGAAATCTTCCAGGGAGGGAATTTAGAGAGAGAAATAAACCAGCAGGAGGCCATCCTTTTTGCAAGTGAAGACAATGGTTGGGTGATGCTGGGAAGGAAACTTGGGGCCAGCTAACCTTTATGAGACAGCGGAATGTCTTGTTAGTTACATTTAAGCACTAGAAAGCACGTTATGATTTTGTGTGTCACCGTTTGTTTCCTTTAATTCTATTTGCTTCTTCTCACTCTTTGTTCTTTGTTAAAGAAATGTCTTGTTTGCTCTCTAACCCCAGCTAACGGCTGTGCACTGAGTAGAGCAGGGAGCCTGCAATGGGAAGTTGGTGTGTGCTTTTCCTTGGGAGGAGCGGATCGGTGAATTCCGGGTGTCTAGTCGCAAAGATGCCCGACATGCTCAGAAGCTGGTGTGTGTCTATTACTAACCTGCCCAGAGAGCAGGGCCTGCGGAGGCCTGGCCATGCTGGTGCTGCAGAGGCTGGTGGAGTCGGGGAGCCCATGAGGTGCAGATTTCTTACAGTGAGGGGAATTAGCCACAGGAACAGCGCACTGGAGGCTGTGGGAGAAGCTCCAGCACTCTAAGTTTGTCTGTCAAGATTGGCTGTCTTGGTAAACGAGCCTTTATCACTCATACAGAAGTTATGGGCTGGAGATGGGACTCGAGGGAGGGTCTGTGTTCTGTGCTGTGCAGGCGGTCCGACGAGGATGACCAGATGTCCCGATATTTGGAGCATTGTCTTGTACAGGACCCAGTTACGCACCCCACGCTCTGTCCTCATAGGTCACCCTAGGTCAGACTAGATTATCACAGTGGGCCCTTCTGGTCTTTAAACCCGCAGTATCCACCCCCACAAACTTAGAGCCCAAAGTGCCTTCCAAGAGCCTCTGCTTGCCTGGGTGGCCTCTTGGCTTCTTCCTGTTTGAGCGGAAGGTGAATCACAGCTTTCTCCTTATTTTCTGAGAGAACATCTGGCTACAGCCATATGACTTGTTGTAATGGAGGTCAGTGGATTAGTGCCTGCTTACCCCAGTGGTGAATTTGGCTCATCCTGGGGTATTTTCTACTTCCCTGATATCTTTGGCCCAGACTCTGAAAGTCTTTTCCATCCCCGAAATGTTCCTGCGAGAGCTCCTGGATTTGGCCAGTCTGGCTGTTTCCAAGTGGAACAGCCTGAAGAGGGATTAGTGCATGGTGAGCGGTGTGCTGCCAGGTTCTCCTGTAGGTCTTAATACACCACTAAATAGTGCTGAGCTCTCGGTTCATTTTGAACGCAGCACTGAGGCCTGGCTGCTGGTCTCTACAGGGGGCTCCGGGGCAGGCTGGCACCCGAAACGTAAACTGAAGCCCCACAGAGCTTTTCCTACCTCAGCCGTGTTCTGGTTTTGTAGGAGCCCAGCAGGAGGACTTGCCAAACTACCATGGCAGGTTATTTTGGTGGCATTTTCAGCCTGACCACAGGCGAGACCCATGGGAAGGCTCCTGGTCTGATAAGCTTCCTCGCCCGTTCTGCAGACCCAGACAGCTTGGGATTTACCCACACCCCTCAGCTGCAGCCAGCTCCTCTGGAATCTCAGAGGGAGCCATCACGAGGAAGTGTGAAGGCAACATGACCCCCTGCAACTGTCCAGTAATGTCAGTCTGCAAGAGCAGGGGCATCTACAAGTCACAGGCTTCCTGATGAAATGCAAAGCTTCCAGCTCTCCCGTCACGGCATACCACCCAGGAACGTGCTCTTAGTGGCACTGGCAGTTTGACCCAGAAGAGCAGGAAAACAAGAGGCAAGTAGCAGCCAATCAGAAACCAAAGACAGCCAGTCGAAATGCATCAACACAGCAACTGGGCAGCGAGCAGTGGGCAGAAGCACAAATGCCACTGACACACCCAGCTCTGTGCAAGAGCGCTGAGGGAGAAGGGCAGAGCATGGCTGGGGGACAGAGCAGCTGGGACACATGGCCACTGCATGACAAGGCAGCTCAGCTGATTTTCAGTATGGCAAAGGCCACTTCTGCAACAGCACCAAACTTTGGGTGACTGGCAAGAAATCCCCATGGGATTTGCCTGTTACTAGGGTGAGGGGAGATGTCACACCCTGAGGAAGACAAGGCTGTGTTGATGAGAGCCGCAGGCTTCCTGCCAGGCACTGGACATTGCTAAAGAGCAGAAGGATGATGTTGCTTTGCAATATTTGGGTGAGGATCTTAGAAGTGCTAAAGGTCACTTTGCTGCACACAGGGATCTTGTGTGCAGAGTCTAGGAACTCACCGATTGGCAATATCAACTATCTGTTTAGGGGAGAATACTGGGAGCCAAGTCTCCTGGGTTCTAGTCCCAGCTAGGGCACTGAGGGTGTGTCTGCCCAGCCTGTGGAAGTTGCCTCCCAGCCTCAGGTTAAAAGGGCTCGCGCTAGCGCTCTAAAAGGAGCTGTGTAGACGGTGCTTTGAAGTTGTGACTCAGGCTGGAGCTGGGCTCTGTAGCCTAGAGAACAGGGCAGAGGTGCTGGGACTAGGGGGACTGGGGGGTCTGTTGCACCCCCGGGCTTGAAGTGGATTCCATTATATCCCAGGTTATCAATGGCTCTCCGCCCCCCACTGTGCTCATTGTTCCAGCCCCCGCTGGAGCAGGGTGGGCTTCAAGGCTCGCGCTCCTGCCCCAGCCACACTTCAAAGCACTGTCTGTGCAGCTGTTTTTAGAGCACTAGTGCCAGCCGCAGTAGCCCCAGTCTGCCAGCCTGCTGAGAGGCTCCTTCCACGGGCTGTGTGGCCATGCTCTCTGAGTGTTGAATAGCAGGGTTATTTCTCCCCATTACAGTTTACGCACATAGGCCAGTGTGTTCCTTTCTAACTTGGGGGAGTCACAGCTGCAAAGCGAGGACCCTGGAACCACGGCGCTATTCTCAGGGCTGTGCTCTGTCCTCGGGCCAGGAGTGGAATCCGTGAGAGCAGGCGCGGGGGACTCACCAGTTAATTGAACGCTCCGATGCCTTTAACACCCTGCTGTAAATGGGTCACTCCTCTCTGTGCAGAACCTTCTGTTCCTCTCTCCACTTCTTCAACAGGCATTTCAGTGCTGAACAGCAGCAGAAGGGAGAGGAACATTGATCCGTAGGCATAGCAGAGCTGGCACTTAGCTGGGGCCAACGCACTCATGGCATTTCCCTCATTCAGGAAAATACATGTCACCATCACTTGACTAGCAGAAGTATATAAATAATATGCACTCACGCATGCACATAAAGGGTGAGAATGTGCAGAGGGGGAGGATAAAGGGAAAAGTAATTGAGATTTCTCATTTCCACAGAGTAACAAACCCTTCAAAAATGACCAGTCTGTTCCTCCCATTATCTTCAGATACATATTTTCCCAGAACTTTATGCATGTGACAGCTGCCTGCAGTACATCTGCCAGCCCTAAACCCTGGAAGCTGTGAAAAAGCCTTTTTTCACTGGTGAAAAGCATAGTGCAATAATATCACATAGCAGTTGCACACCATCTTCTGCAGATGGGTCTCTATAAAGAATCAAGCACACTGATAGCTGTAGCTAGTCATTCATTAATCCTCCTTAACTTTCCTCAGCTGGTTTTCCCTAGAAACATGCTGTTAGAGGGGAGGTCTCCTTCCAGCATAGCCCTCACCCTGGGTATAGCATAAGCATTAAACCCTTTCTCATTGGGCACTTTGCACTCTCTGTTGACCTTCTATTGGCAACAATGTGCTGTGAACTACAGCTTTGTGCTCTGGGAGCTAGTGGAACAAAATTGCAGAGTAGATCTGGATCATTACAGGTTTATAGTACAAGAAATACTATAAAGCTGTACCCCTAGTATTATTTATTGTTGGTTCACATCTTAGTTCAGTAATTTCTCCTAGTACTATCCAGCAAAATACAAAGCACAGCAATAGCTTGTCTCCTTACCAGCACAGATTAAACTTCAATTTTCATGCCTCCTCTGTTTCTTGATAGTTCAGAGTGTGTGGTTTGTTCTCCAAGCAGCAGCAGTTCTGGTACAATAAAGCAGAGTTCACTGCCTTGTTTTAAAGCTAGTCTCGAGAACCAATGACAAGTTTCTCTGAGATTATCAGACTGATACGAAGTAGCCACATTTGCAATTACTCATTAGTGATGGAGCAGATGCTGAATTTACGTTAAGGGGTTAATTTTACTGAGACTGAACTATTTGCTGAATGACTTAAAATACCTTCTCAGAGGTTTTTTTTTAAAAAAATGAGCACAAGAGCTTTTTACAAGTGACCTAAAAACACTTCCTAGCCCTGCCTGAGTGTGAGCGGGGAGACTGCTGTCAGCCTCATGCCCCAGGCTCTGCTAACCTTGTATGCCATGAGCACTGAAGCGTGTGGACAGGACATATCTTATTCTGTGCCCTGTAAGGTACCAAGCAAAGTCTGGGAACTGCATTAATAATAAGTGTCCAGCCCAACACCGAGCTCTGGCTTATTGAGGTTTCCCTTGTCTGAGCCCTAGAAAAGGAGCCAAGAGCTTGACCAGGGCCTGGTAGGAGTAGCTTTATGGTTTGTTTGCTACCTGCACAGTCGTTTACACCATGGTCTCTGATGCATCACAACAGTCAGAGGAGAGCCAGAGAGAGAGATTAAAGCCAGCCAAGCAAGGCTGGGCATGACAACCATCTGTCTGGGCGGGGTTAACCGCAGAATGAGGCAGGCAGGGAGTGGGAATGTGTGAGGTTGGGAGTATTAGAGATGGGAGCCTGCTTGGAGCAGTGGGCTCCTCAGCATTGTTCTGTGCCTGCACCCGACACATAGATTTAGGGTGGACTTCCCCAGCGTGCTCAGCACTGGCCTAGCTCTGCTCCCATTGACGTCACTTGTAAAACTCTCATTGCTGCTAATGGGGGAACGAGGCCACCATCACGTACCTTGGGAAATGCCACCCTCATGCTCATTGTGCAGGTTCGCTTCCTAAACACAAACCCTCCAGATCAGACAATGACAATCCAGAGTGCCTCTGAAATGGGAGAAAGTTCTCAAAGGTCCCCTTGAGACAAATGTAGCCGGCTGAACTCGGAGCAGGAGGCCCCAGAGAGCTTAATCAACTGCTTACTGTGAAATGACATATTTTGTTCCCTCTGCTGGCGAAGGGACTTGGGACCCGACCTTCAGGGCCTTTCCCCATCACTGTGGCTTGTGAATCACTCTGGAGATATCTGGGTCCAGGGAAGGCCAAGAGCTCTGATGACTAAGCCAAAGTGCACTGCTCATGCACTAGCCCTCAGCAGCTTTGCAGGCAGCTTGTAAAAGCCTGACCCTCCCTCCCCGGTTTTCTAACATGAATTTCAAATGAAACATGGGGCCATTCTCCAAATGGGGATTTAGCTGTGAGGCAGTTTAGCCTCTGCTGTGCCCACAGGCTGTCTTGGTCTTGCTGTCCTGCTGCTCTGCCTTCACTAGGGCACACTCAGGGAGTAAGCACAGTCCCACGCCACGGTTGATGCATTGTGTCCTCTACAAGGGAATGTCACTGCTTTCTAGCCACAGGCACCCCAAAGGACTTCACAGACCGTGCTGAACCCACTGGAGCGCAGCGCAATCCCCAGCTAGAGTGGAACATGGCAGCTCCTTCCCAGACCACACCAGGTCATGCAGAAGACGGCTGTTTCCAACTGAAATAGCAGGGGGAGAGCACGAAGGCCGGATGCAATTTGGCCAAGAGCCTGGGATCACATCCCTATTTTTGTGTTCCATAATGATGAGAAGCCAGCATGCCCTAGCACCCCCCTGGAGCATTGTGGGGACAACTTCCTCAGAAGAGAAGGCAGTGCGATGGACTCCCGCTGTGAGCGTGCACGCAGCAAACCTCCGCACTGTGCTGGGGCACTGGGATCAGGGCTGAGTCAGAGAGACGTGCGCCCCGTCCTCAGTCCCCAATGCCACAACGCCCTGGGTTTTCCCTGGCTGGCTCTCAACAAAGTACAAACAAGCTTGACCTCGCTTTGTTCATGAGATGGGCCACGCTCTCAGCAGGAGGTGGTAGCTACAGTAGAGCTCCTGGCCACAATGCCACGCTTGAGACCCATTGGGCTCCTCCGAATTGGCAGGCAGCAGTTCTACCAAATGAGCTGGAAGGGAGACTTGCCCCAGGCAAGCAGGTAGGAGCCGTGCTGAGCTGGTCCCAGCTGGGCGTCCCCTCTCCCGGCCGTGCTGAGCTGGTCCCAGCTGGGCGTCCCCTCTCCCGGCTGTGCTGAGCTGGTCCCAGCTGGGCGTCCCCTCTCCCGGCTGTGCTGAGCTGGTCCCAGCTGGGCATCCCCTCTCCCGGCTGTGCTGAGCTGGTCCCAGCTGGGCATCCCCTCTCCCGGCTGTGCTGAGCTGGTCCCAGCTGGGCGTCCCCTCTCCCGGCTGTGCTGAGCTGGTCCCAGCTGGGAGTTCCCTGCCACCAGCAGCACAGTTGCCAGCTCTCATTAGCTTTGTGGTAGCCGATGTTTCTCTTCAAGTCCCAGCTCTTTGAGTCGTGTGATGACATGAGAGTTTTCAGCTTTCGTTCCAAGGTAAGTTTCTAGCTCTCATGGCTGTGGAGAAAAACGTGACCCAAGTGCAGCCTGTGGGCTTTGCAACCAGATGGTAATAAATGAGACCCTGGAATTGATTGATTGTAAAAATCTCAGGCTTGTCTGGGGCCTAGCTTGTGACTTTTGAGCCTTAGGGTTGGTGATACTGTGGCAGAGGGGCTGTGAGGGGATAGAAATGCTCTCACTGGCTCCTCTGACTATTGTGTGAGGGTGTCCATACTTCCCTCTGATTCTTGACATGCCTGAAGCTGTAACCTGACTCCAGGTGGGGGGAAGAGGTCACCTGACCTCCTACCTGGGGAGCAGACAAAGGAAGCAGGGGAGGAGCTGGGGAGTGAGTTTCAGTCTGGGTCTGGCTGGGAAGAGGCAGAGAGCCACAGGCAGGCTGGCCTGGCTCCCTGGCCCCAAAATGGACCCAGCAGAGGGGTTGCGTTCGCTGTACCTACAAGCTCTGTCTTAGATCACCTGTCATCTAATAAACCTCTGTTTTACTGGCTGGCTGAGAGTCACGTCTGACTGTGGAGTTGGGGGGCAGACCCACGGGCTTCCCCCGGGACCCTGCCTGGCTGGGCTCGCTGGGGGAAGCGCACGGAGGGACAGAAGGTGCTGGATGCTCCGAGGTCAGACCCAGGGTGGTGGAAGCTGTGAAGCTCCTAGCCTTGGAGACAGGCTGTTTAAGGAGAAGAAGCTTCCCCCCAGAGTCCTGACTGGCTTCTGAAGGAGCAGGTTCAGGCCATCGCCCTGGGGACTCCGTGACAGGGGCCTGTCGTGGGAAGCTCCCTCTCTACAGATTTTAAAGGTCTCATCTCTGCATGGACTTCCCTCCCTGGGGCCTGTGCATGGGCCGGTCCGAATGGTCTAATATCGCACAGCTAACTAGGCGCTGCCAGTGACTGAGTTTCTTCAAATGAGTCTCGA
This sequence comes from Dermatemys mawii, assembly GCA_007922305.1. Lineage (NCBI taxonomy): Eukaryota > Metazoa > Chordata > Testudines > Dermatemydidae > Dermatemys > Dermatemys mawii. The sequence goes on from ML677381.1 coordinate 374,447, forward strand.
GCAGCAAGAGATGGAGCAAACATACGTGTTCCTGTGCTGCCCCCGCGAGGGCCCGTGGGTTACCACATCCCACAGCACCTCCAGGAGGCTGAAACTTGTCCCCCAGGAGGCAGACAAGGAGGGGAGGGGAGCGGAGCTGACGTGGGGAGGGTGCTGGGGTCAGGGGGGCAGTGCAGCCCTGGAGGCTGCACACAGGGATTTAGAGGGATGAGGCCAGAGGAACTGTGCCGAGAGTGGGCTGTACCCAGCAGAGGGGCTGAGGCTGGGGAGGAGTGGGCTCTGTAGGGAGGTACGGGGCTCCAGCCAGGGGCCTAAGGCTGACAGTCAGTTGCCTCTAAACCTGGCCTGATACAATTCCAGAATCCAGAGGAGAATCCCTGGGGTGAGCCTGAAGCTGCCTGGCCAGGGCTCTCCTTGTTCCTCCTGCATCTTGATGAGGAGCCCAGCTGAAGATTCTGCTGGGAGGGTGCTTCCTACGAAGAGAGGACCAGGCACGCTGTCCCTGGGCAGAGGGTCCCTGCTAGCTCCGAGATACTCGGCCCACCCGGAACAGGTCTCCTCTTGGCCCTGCTTGACCACTGACCCTTCCCTCTGTGCTTGTGAATGGCGACTGAGGCTGCCCACTGGATGATGCCTGATCTCTTCTAGGAGAGCTGGGGATGCTGAAGGAATCCCAGGTAACAGGAGCGACAGAGTGGGGCAGGAGGTGTTTATTTGTGTCACAGACAGAACAGGACGATTACACTGGAAATGCAGCAGACTGCGGGCCTGGGCCCTTACATGCACTAACAATAGGATAGTTATTGGCAAGGCAGTTATCCCAATTCACACAAAATGCAGTCACGAAACAGCCAGACGTAAATGTTATCCGGATCCCAGTGCATGTGTCATGAGTGACTCTATCACAAGCAGGAACAGTCCCGATTTAGTACCGTCGAACAGTTATACTGCAGTAATGCCCGAAGGCCCAGCTCAGGGCTTCATTATAGACAGACAGAGACACAGAGTCTCTGCATTTCTTGCATAAATCTATAAGCCACTACAATGCTATAATTAACGTGCTTAGAAGGTCTTTTTAAAGATGTTGCTTAAAGAGGCAGCCCCTAAAGCAGTGAGAATTTGTCTGGAGTTGGAAGGTGTTGCTTTGCTGAGAAATTATTATATTAAGATGTAGGTTCAAAGAACGAGGGAGTAAGATATATACTGTCAAGACGGACTGGAACTTAGCCCTGAAACTTGAGTTCTGTTTAGTTTCTTGCCCACTAAAATGTGGGTGATGATGCTTATAAAAGCTCTAAATGCCACCAAACTCTCAGGGCAAGGGAGACCAATGAGGAAGAGTAATTTGAAAGTTTCATATTCTCTTTAGAAACATGGCTTCAAACTCTTGTGCATTTCCCCAAGCTAACAATCCATTCCCATGGTGCAACTGCTTTTCCTGCATGGAAGAAATGAAATTCCACAGCTCAGTGCACCACTCCGACCAGGGTACCTGTCAAAAAGTTGATCAGGTCAAATTCAGTATGACATGAACCTAGGGGGAATAGCAGTAGAAAAAAGCAAATTTCTATGCAGCAGCTAGTTTAAGTTGCATGAGATACAGGCTGCTTGCTCTAAGCACATTTTGTTCTGTTTCTGTTGCGCTGCCTAGTTTTTCTGTGCTTCTCTATTAGTGCACATGCTTGGAAATGGAGTCCTTAGTTTGTCGGCGTCCCACTGGGCGGCATGGCAGAGCGACAGGAGATCCACTGTTTGACGTAGCTCCGTGGGAAATCCTCTCCTTCATTTTCCAGTGTGATGGATCCAGAACAACAGCCTGAATTGGTCTGACTGCTTTTCTCAAATTCACACTCGATTGGACTCCCACAGTCTGAGTCCACAAATCCACTGTCAATGGTGTCTAAATCTAGGCAAATTGCTGGGTAACCATCACCAGTTTGTGTGTTAGGAGAGAAAAAGTCATAAGGGCCATCACTATAGGAAACACTTTCACCATCTGGAGAAGGCAGAGAAGCTCGACTTTCTGAATCCCACTGCTCGTGATTCAGGCAAAGGGCCTCTAAAATGCTCCCCATCCCTCCCCCCAGGGTCTCTGCCATTGGGCAATGCACCGAGGGACCTGCACTCCTCCACGAGTGTTCCATAGACACGGAGCCCGAGGAAATGATGTTATCTGGGGCAGCCAGAGGCAAACTGCTGGAAATTTCACTGTTGTCGCCGTCCAGATTAACCTTGGGGTAGCCATCCTCTCCATCAGCATCCAGATGCTCATGATTCCTGTGAGCATTGTTACAGTTGCATTGGGAAGAACAAGGTGTAAATTCATCAGCCACAGTTACCGTGTCAATAGAGAGATGGCCATATGACTGGTCCTGTGTCCCACGGCTACTATTCAAACTGGACAGTCGGGACTGGCTATCCTGACCGTGCATGGCCAGGCAAGACACACAAGTCTTGCAAGGGTGATCTTTATTGAGCTCTTTCAGCTCCTCAGCTGCAGCGTTGTGGGAAAGGTGTTTGCTATAAACTTCTAAAACTTCAGGAAGGACAATTCCCCACTCAAAGAAATCCAGGGTTGCTTTGGTACAGGAGGCACCAACCCATTTCTGCAGAGAGACACAAGGAGAGAGGTTATCAGCGCTGCAGTCAGTGGTGGTCAGCAGCTGGCAAATCGCATTGCTATGGGTGGGGGGGCATGAGGTGGCAGCGGGGCTGTGGCTTGCGGCTACCCATGGAACTGAATTGTTCTCAGAGGGAAATCAGACTCTAATCAACCAGGAATGGCAAGAATCTCAGTGGCATCATCGCCAGGCCCAGCAGCTGGAGGGGAATTGTCTGTAAGTCAATTCAGTTAGGTAGTTTTATCTAGCTCTTCATTTCATTGGTTTGTACGTGCCCCGCAAGCTTGGCGTATGTCCCTGCCTTTGTACTTGGATTGTTCTGGTCAAGCTCCTGGCCTGACCTCTGCTCTCTCATCACCCAGCCCCCTACCCCTTTTCCGGACCTGCCTCCTGCCGGATCCGACCCAGCAAGCCCAGCCTTAGTGCTCTCTGTCATCCTCACACACACGGCCCTGCGTGCCTGCCTATGTCTAGAGCACCCCAAACCCCGTTTGCTGCAGCACTGCTCTTTGGGAGTGTCCATGAGCCAAGTGTCTTTGGGGGACGTGCCCAGCCTCAGTACATCCCCCTCAGCTCTGTTCTCGCCCTCACGTGTCATGTCCTGTGTACATTATGATTCAGCTCATAAGCCCCTAGGGGCTGGGAGACTCTTTCTGAAGTGGTAGAGTGGGGTGGGGGACTCATGGTCGGTGGGGAAGGCCCAGAGAAGAGTAAATACTTCATTGTCTTTTTTTCTCAGCTGTCACTCCTGACTGAATCCTCTAATTCTCTTTGAAACTCTAGTGGACGTGTCTACACCACTGCTAAGGTCGATGTAACTTACGTCGCTCAGGGGTGTTAAAAAACTACCCCCCATGAGTGACGTGTGTTACATCGACTTAAACCAGTGTCCATACCACACTCTGCCATTGGGAGATGCTCTCCACCTCTCGTTGAGGTGGAGTAATTACATTGACGGAAGAGCACTTTCCTGTCAGCAGAGTGCCGGCATGGTAGTGAAGACAAGCCCCAGCTAAAAGCAGATATTGTTCCAATAGCCCTGCACTAATTAATATCAGTCATTTATATTGCAGACGTGCATAGTCTGTGCTGGGTGCTGTACAGATATCTAAACAAACCCAGTCCCTACCCCAGCTTGCTCTCAGTCTGACTAGACAGAGCAGTGAAATGGTGGGGGTCAGGTTTGGAACACTGCTTGGTACCATCTCACACGCGCCATGGAAAACATGCATTTAAATGTTATGTTGATTAACTGATAAACAAATCAGTTTATTTTGACCCTGGCTGTCTCTGATCTGTAAATGGTAGGAATGGGACGGTGCTCAAACAGTGCAAAGGACTGTTTACAAAAAAAGCGCAGTTTCTTGGAGTTAAACAGGCAGAATGTACTTGCAGCTCACCCGCTATCTCTCACTCCTTCTCCCAAGGGTCCAGTTCCACTCACAGTGCAACAAGGATTGTACGACTTAACCACTAAGCAACACTACGGTCTGTATTTCTTGCGCTATGTTCGCTAACGATGCTGTCTGCACTGAATAATGGGAATCACTTACTCCCTGCCAGCCAGATCCAGGACTAGAGTATGCCAGGCACATCCACAGACAAAAATGGAGAGACCCTTCATTCCACCAGCTCTCTGCAGGGCTGGTATGGGAATCGTGAGGGAATAAGTGAGCCTAGAACAGTGGTTCTCAAACTTTTGTACTGGTGACCTTTTTCATACAGCAAGCCTCTGAGAGTGACCCCCTTATGAATTAAAAACACTTTTAAATATATTTAGTATCATTATAAATGCTGGAGGCAAAGTGGGGTTTGGGGTGGAGGCTGACTGCTCGCAACCCCCCATGTAATAACCTTGTGACCCCCAGAGGGGTCCTGACTCCCAGTTTGAGAACTCCTGGCCTAAAGATACCACCCTCTGTAAACAGAATAGCTTTGGAGCTGGTATTTTTTGTTCTTCCATAACTCAGAAATTACTGAACAGATTTTCACTGAATTAAAAATAATAATAATAAAAAGACAACAACCAGCCCTGAGCCCGCAGTGGGCTGAGCCCCTGCCTGGGGAGAGCAAAGAGATAAGGAGGAATCCTCATATAGTAAAGAGTAAGTGAAATAAAGCCATAAGTGAGCCTCACACCCCCAGCATCACTACCGCAGCTGCTGTTCCAAAGCCTTTGAGAAGGGACAGGCGGGACACGTCTACTGAGTGTGGGACTCGCACGGCCGGCTCCCTCAGAAGAGGATTTCCAGCTTATTTGCAAGAAGAATACACCTCAGCTGCCTGGTTCTGTGCAGACAGACTGCGGTTGAATATGTCCTAGAACACTTGTTTTTTGCCAGCTGGTAATAAAGTCCCTGTTCAGGTGTAGCAAGGTCACCACATCCTCTGTAGCGCGCTTGTCTGTGCATTTCGTACTGCGGCGGATAACTGTGTGGGCGACTGTTGCTTTATTCTGCAACTTTATTAATTTTCCAGAAGTTTCTCAGCTTCACCATTTTGTAACTTAGAAATGAATGACCTTTCATTCCCTCTCAGCAGCCTAATGAGGACCAGAGCGGGCCAAAGCCTCTGTCCTGGGCCCATGGAGATTGGCTGTCACTTTTCCACCCCAGAGCAGGAAGGGACGTGTGTCCAGAGCGCTGAGAGATCCTTTGGGATGAGCAATGCTCAGGGCAGGGCTGCTGAGGACAATGAAAGACTCACTGCAGACTGAACCCCTCTCGCCTGTGGGGTGGGGGGTTCTCTCAGGGATGCTGGTTTACCCCAACCTGACACCAAATCAGCAAACGACACCAATGCACATTCCTTCCATGCAACCAAGAGGAAAGCGCAGTCCCCCCAGGGCTGCTCCTCTGCGTCCCCAACCTGCCCTACCTCAGTGGCTGGTCAGCACAGCCCCTGCCTGGCCCCTCCTTTCAGGCAGTGCAGAGACTTGGCTGCACTTGCTGAGCTCCCAGCGGGCAGTGCCTCCCTACGTTGCGCGGATCCACGGCTCGGATTAGCGCCAAGCTCTTGTCTGACCTGGCTCAGCCTCTGGCTCAGGCAGGGGTGGGCAAAACCTTTGGCCCGAGGGCCACATCTGGGAATAGAAATTGTATGGCGGGCCATGAATGCTCACGGAATGGGGGTTGGGGTGCAGGAGGGGGTGAGGGCTCCGGCTGGGAGTGCTGATTCTGGGTGGGGCTGGGGAGGAGAGTTTTGAGGTGCAGGAGAGCGCTCTGGGCTGGGATAGAGGGAGTTAGGAGAGCGGAAGGAGGCTCAGGGCTGGGGCAGGGGATTGGGGCATAGGTGGAGCTTCAGCGGTGCGGGATCTGGGCAGCGCTTACCTCAAGCAGCTCCCAGAAGCAGCGGCATGTCCCCCCTCCACTCCTACGTGTAAGCACAGCCAGGTGGCTCCGCGCACTGCCCCATCCACAGGCACTGCCCTTGCGGCTCCCATTGGCCGCAGTTGCCCCTATGCGTAGGAGCCAGAGCGGGGCCAGGCCACTGCTTCCAGGAGCTGCGTGGAGTGGTCCTTGACCCTGCTCTCCGGCTGGAGCAGGACAAGCCCCAGACCCCGCTCCCCAGCGGGCTGGATTAAAATGGCTGGTGGGCCAGATCTGGCCCGCGGGCTGTAGTCCCCCTCCCTCCCCGGGGGTAAGGGCAGCAGAGGAGCTGTATTTGGCAGCACTTGTGGGTCTCTTTCTGGGAGTCAGTAAGAGCCCTTAGCAGCCTCACACTGCTGAGAGGGAGTTTCCTCTTCACCCAGTCAGAGAGCTGAGCGGACTTATGCCCTGAAACGGGAGAGATACGTGTATATTGTTTATCTTCTTTACTGTGACTGTGCGCACACTTTAGCCAGATACACAGCTGGTCCTTTGAGAGTCCTGCTGAGCCCTGAGCCTCAAGGATATCTTGTGGCAGTGAATTCCACCTATTTATTATGACTTACATACAAAATCCTTCCTTTATCAGTTTTAAGTGTGTTGCCATTCATTGTCCTCGACGATCCCTTTGCTCTTGTGTTATGAGAGAGGGTGAATGGGAGTGTGCAGTGATTCTCTGCTAGACCAGGCCGTATTTTGTATAAGTCTGCCAAGTCCTTTCTTCTAATTACACCAGTCTGTTCAGGCTCTCAGGATACATGCTGTATCTGTAATCAATAGGTCTGTAATCTATTTACTTCTTTGTCTTCCAACATCATCTATTTTTACCATGTTCTGTTGGAGATGCGGTGAGCACACAGCACATGGTATGCCGGGTGCAGACCTACCATTCGGTTATGGGATGGATTTATAATATTTGCAGTATACTATTCTACTATTTCTGCAATTCGGAGCTAGAGTCTCATGGTGCAAACCTGGGAACTCGTCGTGGGAGTCAGATGCTGCTTGGACTTGGGGTTTGGGTAACCGCTCAGCTATTATGCATAAAGGTAGGGTCATGTGCAGGGAAAGCTGTTTATGCTGAGGTATCCGGATGACTACACTGAGAGAAAGACAATATGGCAAAGTCCCCGGTGTAGATACCATGGCTGATCAGCTTCAGGGAGAAACACCCAGGAATAAAGAAACACATTTCAAACTCCTCAGCAAGAAGTGAGGTAAGAGGCGCGTGAAAGGCTTGATAAGTTTAGTGGAGGTGCAAAAAGGTAAGTGGCCACAAAAGGTGGAAATGGAAGAAGGGAGCAGACATCAGAACAGGATATGGGGGGAGGCACTGTAATGGGAGGCATTTTTTATTTTGTTCTGCATGAACCCATAAGCAGAAAATATGAAAATTTACCCTTTTAACCAACGGTCTCTTTGGGCACCTGGCTAAAGTCTCTACATTAGGGCGCAGCTGGTGTTTCTCCCAAGGGAGTCAGAGAAGAACAGAAACAAGAAGTAGCTTTTGAAGTGCTTCTAATAAGAGCTGCTTTAACAACAGGTATTGTGCAGGAAGATGAGGTGATGTGAAATCTGCATTCGGACACTGGCATTATCCCCATTCATCCCTCGTATGGCAGGGTCCCCTCTGAACCCTGTACTGAAAAGCACACTTGGAAGTCACAGTTTCCTCCCCTCACGTTAAAGTCCATCAGAATTCTATTGTCAACCCTGCTCGTTGCATGCCATTTAGCCAGCGAGGGAAATATTAAGGATTAAAGCAAAAAAGAGTTTGCATGTTGTTAAGTGAAAAGAGAATCAGGGTAACTAGATAAAGTTACTGACTAAGATAGAAAATATTATGTTGTCTCTATATAAATCTATGGTATGCCCACACCTTTAATACTGTGTGCAGATGTGTTCGCCCCATCTCAAAAAAGATATATTGGAATTGGAAAAGGTTCAGAAAAGGGCAACAAAAATGATGAGGGGCATGGAATGGCTGCTGTATGAGGAGAGATTAATAAGACTGGGATTTTTCAGCTCAGAAAAGAGATGACAAGAGGGGTATGACTGAGGTCTATAAAATCATGACTGGTATGGAGAAGTGAAGTGTTATTTACCACGTCTAATAACAAGAATTGGGAGGCACAAAATGAAATGAATAGGCAGCAGGTTTAAAACAAACAAAAGGAAGTATTTCTTCACACAACACAGTCAGTCTTTGGAATTCTTTGCCAGGGGATGTTGTGGAGGCCAAGACTACAACAGGGTTCAAAAAAGAACTAGCTTAGTTCATGGAGGATAGGTCCATCGATGGCTATTAGCCAGGACGGGCAGGGATGGTGTCCCTGGCCTCTGTCTGCCAGAATCTGGAATGGGCGACAGGGGATGGATCACTTGATGGTTCCCTGTTCTGTTCATTCCCTCTGGGGCACCTGGCATTGGCCATTATTGGAAGACAGGACACTGGGATGGATGGACCTTTGTTCTGACCCAGTAGGTCCGCTCTTATGTTCTTATGATTTCAAAAGGAGACATGCGTAACTCAGAGATAGCTGCAGCTTGATGAATGTTACTGGGCTGGTTATTTACCCCTCCAGGTCTAACCATGTTTCCAAGCTGTTACCTACAACCGCTCTCTGGATTAAAAGATCTCCTAGAGGGGACTGCTAGGGCTGACACTGGGCTCCTGGCATCAGCAGAAGACTAGAATGAGAGTGGTCTGCACCTCATAGAGCATCCAGATGACTACTGGGAATACAAGAGAGTGCTTGGCTGCTATGTCCCACGTGTAAAATCTTGATGATACTAAGCTGCAACACAAGAGTCATATTCCAGCGCTGGGTATACACAGAGGCTCAAATACAAAGCATCAGGTCGAGGCTGTGGAGAGCTGGCTTGGCTCAGCTCCCCATGGTTATGACTGAATCTGCTGTGCTACTGCTGTAAAAGGTGCCCCAGGCGGGTAAAATGACAAAGTGGCCAAGAAAGGTGAAGACTTAAAATGAAAGTAGAGAGCTAAAGACTCTCCCAGATTGTTCTCCACAGCCCCCAAGCTGGCCAGCAGCCTGCTCTTTTCACGGGCAGACACACTAGTAAATTCAAACCTGCACCCAAGTGTCACTTGACATTCTCTTGCAATAGACTCTTCCTCCCCCTGCTTCCTCTGGAAAGCCCCAGCCTGAGGAAGGAGCTGGGCCTTTTGCTTTAATTCTGCAGTGTGCCCGTCTGCTTGGGGACGTGATTTGTTCCATTTATACCTTGAAATCTCCGTTGTGTACCACATACAGTGGTTTGAAAAAGGGAGCAGGATCCGGGATGAAACCCCCCAGCTTCTTCCATATGCTGGAACAGAAAGCAAGAGCAAGGAGTCAGTGTCAGGCATGTTTTCACAGCCCCACTGAGCAGCTGGCCTCGCCTGCCCAGGCCTTGTTGGGAGCCTAATTCCCCTTGAGTGGGTTCTGCTAAGCAAGCGGACGGATCTGCCCTCGTGGTAACGCTCCACCCTCCAATGTCTCAGGGTGGACCCGGCTAATGGGGTTTTTCGACTGGCGTGGCCTCCAGGCTCTGCCCAACAAAAATGTGAGCCCAGAGCATCCCTCCCGAAATGCTCAGTCCCCAGGCTTGTCTTGAAACAAGGCTCCCAGCTTCTGCCCCAGAACTTTGTCCCTCCCTCCGCCCCCCACCCCTGCCTACACATGATCTCCCAGGCCTGGAAATGCCCAGTCCCCCAGCTCCCCAGAGCCTACACCCCAGGGACCCAGCCTGAGGCAGGTCCACTTTCCCGGGTCATTAGCGGCTCTACTCCCACCTGGCCCCCGGTGCTGTGGGTTTCACATGAGCAGTAATTCGCAGGACTCCCAGTTCAGAAGGGCAGGAGAAAAGTCCAGCCCATGGGAGCTCCACTAGAGGGCAGAGTCAGCACGCGAACAGCGAAGGCCCAGGCGCAAGCTTGCGGCAGGGAGCCGCAGATGGCTCTGCCCCAGTCCTGGTCACCAGGAGATCCCAGCAGAGGCCGAGTCTTGGTGCCTCTCCTGGTGGGCTAGGAAGGAAAGTGGAGCCCCCACGCTCCTTGGGAAGAGGAGCAGCGCTGTGCGAACAGTCGCTGATTAACCACTGGCCTGGACTGACGAGCCTGGGAGGTCCCATAGAGCAGGTGCCGCGCAGTGTTTCCCAGCACGCCCTGCGGGCTCTTACCTGTGGCGTTTGGTCAGAAACACTGTGACGGAGACAGCGACCAGAGCAAAGGCGAGCAGGGACACCAGCCAGCGCACTCCCAGGCTCTCTGGGGGAACCAAGCAGGGTTAGTCAGTTCTCACCTGCATTTCCGCTTCTCCCCCAAGATGTCAGAGAAAGCAGGAGAGGTCGGGGCAGAGGGGTGGGGGAGCCCTGGGATCTCTACACCCCAGATCGTTTCCTGTGGGCTCGGAGGCACAGCTGGCCTGTGGCACAGCTCTCCGGAGCTGGGGTCGGGCTTTTCTTTTCCTCCTTGGGAGCTCAGATGGTGTCGCTTCCAGGGCAAGGCCGTGGGCAGCACAGAATCAGACTGCAATCGGGGCTTTGTCCACTTTCATCGGACACACAGGACTCAATGTGCAGCTCTGCTATTGGTCAGCTGTGTCGGATTAGCACCTCCCGGGGACACCTTCCATGGGCCCCAGAATAGGCAAGGAAACGGGGCCTGGATGATGAGGCAGGCAAGTGGCCTGGGTTTCGGGGGGAGGGCCGCAAAAACATCCTATGGACTGAGCTACACCACAGAGCAGAAAGCACCTTGGTGTATGCCTCAGGGGAGAGCCCAGCTCTGGAAGTCTTTGCCATATGCCAATAGCCCTAGTCCCTCCCCCTGCCCAACTTGAGGAAATGCTCCCCCTCGACCCATTTGGCCCAAGATGCTACCTATGTTGCTTTGTGCACTGGAATGAGCTCTAGGCACCAGTCAGAATCACATGCTGTATAATAGCGACGAGTCTTGTAGCACAGATCTGTTAGTCTATAAGATGCTACAAGACTCTCTGTCCCTTTTGAAGATCCAGACTAACACGGCTACCCCCCTGATGCTGTATAATGTGAATGCCAGATTGCCGTACCAAACCCCCGTGTCAGAGCTGGACAGAAACTCCCTAGTCCTAAAAGTCAGAGCCCTGGACTCAACTCTGAAAGCAGGTTCTCTGAACCCAACCCTCCCCAGACCCTGAACTCCAGTAGTGGAACCTGCTCATCCCAGACTGTCCTGATTTCTGAAAACTATCAGCCAGCAGGATCCTGGAAGGCTAACACTTAAAAGAGAACCGGTAAGAGCCCTTACTGCTCTGTCTTCAGATGACAGGGCCTCCCTAGGTATGTCTACCTGCACATGAAAACCCAGGGCAGTGAGTCTCAGAGACCAGGCCTCCAACTATAGTGCTAAACTCTGCTATGGAGACATTTGGGCTTGGGCTGGAGCTGGGGCCCTCAAGCCTGGGGGTGGGGGGTTCAGAGCCTGAGCTCCAGCTGCGCCCAGATGTCTACCCAGCTGTTTTAGTGCTATGGTGTGAGCCTCGCATGGCTGAGTCTGTAGACCCAGGCTTGGAGACTGGCTGCCATCCGTTTTAAACTGCAGCGTAGCCGGACCCTCTAAACTAAAGGTGTATTATGTATTGTAAAACCAGTGCCAAGTGCCCAAATGACATCAGCATCAGCTCATAATCCAGTACCCCGCAACATACCCTCCCCAAATGCCCCCAGGACACGGTGGGCATTGCAGGATGCCCAGGTTAATAAATCTGGAGTTTGGCAGACCAATTCGCTCGGTTAGAGAGCTGAACAATGCAGTGGGCTGAGCTTTGTGCAGGGATTCTGCAACCATGGTCCTGGTTCCTGTTTTAATAACGACCATTTCTGGAACTGTTCACTAACATCAGCCAGGGGAGGAGCAGCAAGGACAGGAAGGCAAAGAGGGGCTGATGCTCCATTTACCCTCAGGTTCTGTTTTCAGGATCAGCAGGGGACTCCAGTCGCTCCAAATCCCCACGTAGTCAGAGCCAACCCGGGGCTTGGCTCGCACCTGGAACTCATAGTCCGTGTCCCTCTGGAATTCCAGAGGCAGGAGCACCACGCTTCGCTTGTCCTCTGGGATCACTTTACTCTTCTGCTTCTGGCAAAGTGAAACACCAAAGCAGTGTTGAGCAGAAGTGGAGGGTTCATTCCCAGCCCCCTCTTGCTCCCCCGGAGGTTCTGTTTCTGACTAAAGAAGTGTCAGTTTCAGTATTAGACCAACTAACGGGAACCTTTTAGAACCATCTGATCCCCTGCCGTTGCCTTCTGAAGAGCAACGACATCTCACTAGAGACAGACTAAGCCCACCAAACAGATCTGACTTGTAAGCATCCAAAGTCTCGTGGGGGCCGAGATCTGGGTTTTTCGAGCCCATCTATCTTTATTTCAGCACTGAAGGGTTGGCACTTCCCTGGTTCCTCGCAGAAGGCAATGCTTGACCCCGGCTCCTCTCTGAAATGCCATGCTCTGATCTGTCGTGCAGTGGGTAGCTAGACAGGTCTGAACACATCCTAGAAACTGTCCCTGGATCTCAGCTAAGAGAAACCCGGAGAGCACCCACAGCCTTGCACGTGGTGCCATGCGCTGCCTGCTGCTTACACAGCAGAGGGGAGCAGGGACTGGCACCGCAGTGAGCGAGCTGCAGGCCCTGGCTGAGCAGAGACTCTCCTGTCTACACCACAAGGCGGGAGCAGGGCACGAGCTCAGACTGGGGTAGGCATGCGGGAAATTCTCCCCCACAAACTGGATACAATGCAGAGGCGACACGTGTGGAGAGGGCACCCAGATTTCTCCCTTGTAGTTGGTCCTGCTTCCTCCCTGTGGAGGAATGTTGGGAGTGGGTCTGACCTGGTGCTGGTGGCTCCCTGCAGGGGGGTCCCATTATCCTCTTCTCTTCCCCTCACTCCATCCCCCGCAACCAGGACTGGCAGCTGAGCGCTTCTTTGGGTTGGGAAGCAGCTCAGTCACCTCCTCCCTCCCTTCCCTCCCACTGTCCACAGGGGGTCTGGCTGCTCGGAGATTAAGCAGATGGGGGGAAACTCCCCATACAGGGACCCCTTCCTGGCAGCTAAGGAGTAATGAGGGCAGAAAGCAGGAAGCTTTGTACCCCCCACCCTGCTTTCTGCCCCGCCTAATCTCCGTGCAGCCAGACCCCCCCACCCCCAGAAACTTCCAGCTGAGGTCCCCCACCTGAATCACCACCCTGCCAAGCCTCATCCCCTGCACCCAGAGCCCCCCTGCTGAGCCCTACCCCCATCACCCAGATCCCCCACTAGGCCTCACTGCCTACCCATTGCCCCCCCAAATATAGAAGTCAAACGATGCCTATGGCTGAGGGAGAGGGGCACAGGGCCCGTCCCTTTCTCAGGGGGAGCAGAGTCTGCAATGCAGTTTGGAGATGTTTGTACCTAGCAGTACCTACGGGGGATGGAGAGTCAGGGAGCCAGGGTCTGGATCTCTGCATAGGACCTAAGAGCCCCTAGGCTCTCCTGTCCTGAATCGTTCCCATTGATTTCACAGGACAGTCTCATGAATGGGAACTCTCCGTAGACCACGACATAACAGGGCAGCAGAGAAGGCCTAGTGGAGGCCAGGCTTCATCAGTGGCAGCACTACATCCAGAGACCCCGGGCACCTGGAGCGCAGGGCAGCGCTAGGGCTGACTGCTGCACAGCAGGCTCTTACGGATACATTAGAGTCCCCGCACTAGAACGTGCCCCGTGCAGTTGGGCGACTGCAGGAACCCCACAGGGATCCTCTATTCGGCTACTGGCTGTGAATGTCACACTGAGCGAGGAGGGAGGAAAACCTATTTCACACCCCTTTCGCTTTCTTATCCGTCTGACAGGACAGCAGCCTGGCTGAACACCCCGGCTGAGGCAGCACTGGCCTGGTGCACGATTCATGCCTCAGCTAGAAGTCTTGTCTACAAAAGACAGAGCCTCTCAAACCAAAGGATAAATTATCCTGATCTCCACATAATGCTTCAACCTTAGTTCTGCTTCCAGCCAAGACAAACAAATGAAAACACCATGCACACCTCAAAGACATCTCCTCAGCCCCACCCCACCGGGGACGGGGTTATTCCTTTACAAGTTCCTGGGCTTCTCCTGCCTGCACACCTGTTCTGCTGGCACATGCAATTTCATGGGTATCCTTGCTTCCCTCTTACCTCCCAGGTGTCACTCTTCTTCTTATACCGCAGCTCATATTCCAGCTCGTCATCCAAATAGTAATACAGAGAGTTCTGATAGATGGTTTTCCAAGAGATGTTATATCCATCTGAAAACACGGCAGTCAGATTGAACGGAGGGTACGGTTTAACTGTGGGTGGGAACACAGAAAGACAAATTGTGCCAATTTCACTATCCAGAGATCCCTCTGCAACGAGGAGAGGTGCACAGTCTGGGTGCAGTGGACTGGAATGGTCTCTGAAAGCAGCACCAATTACTTATTACTCATGCCCATGCAATGTCGTCCATTTTCCTGTAATCTTTTTCACACTCGTCTAGACACTAGTTACCTGAAGTTTCATTTTCAGAATAAACCGAATACCAAAACTCTGACAGTCGGTTACAGCCCTTTGTGGCCTTCGTGTGTCTAGCTGGGCACCATTAACCTCCCGGCTTATTGCAGGATTCAGGTTCAGCAACATGCTGTGTAAATTTGCAGAATAGGCTCTGCCAGAATCCACCCTGAACTTCCCATCATGAAGACTAGCTCCCCTGGACAAGAGGTGACTCAGGAGAGAGGGCGAGGCAACCATTTCATGTTGCTCTTTGATTTCCCACTGCAAAGGCTGCTACAGTCCTGTCTAGGGGAGGTTTGTGACCTGTCTGATGAAAGTGACCCTTCACTGCCATGTCTGACTCTGGCTAAATAACTAACATCATAGTTATTTGGCTGTGGAGTGGTTCTGAGGTGGGAACAGGTCACCTGATACTCTGGGGACAAGAGATATCTAGGGACCGACACAAGCCACTCCAGCCGTGGCAGTGGGTGAGTAGACCCCTACCTAGCAACATGCATGCACAAACCTTGGTGCTGTTTTATGTGCTCAAAGGAGACTGAGAGCTACATTTGCCCAGAGGCACCTGGATCTAATGACTGAAAGCCAGGCTCAGGATTTCTTGTACTTACTGTTCTTGCTCAGAAGAAATTCACTGCAGGCTTTGGAAGTTGTGTATTGCCCATCAACTAGCTTTGTCACATCTACTCTGAACTCGTCATCCGAATTGAACCCGGTCAGATCCATGGAGCACGTGTACTGAGTGTGAGTAGCAGTTCTGGATGACTGGAGGAGATTGCAGAAGTGCTCAGAAGTTTTCATCTCTTCTTCAAGGAGCCTTTAAAAATCAAATGCATATCCTCAGGTTTTCATGGGCCAGGTCTGTGATTGGTTAACAACACATAACTAAACGAGTTAGCAGAGAAGTTCAGGAAAAGCAAAAGGGACAATTAGGTTTTCAAATGGAAATTCACTTCTGAATTCCAATAATATTTGCAAAAAAACTTTTCCTTCTATTTACGCAGCTCTAAGCACAGTTATGGGAAAAATCTTGTGACTACAGGGAGCAGAAAACAGCACTGAGGTGCTGGTACCTAAGGGGAGAGACGACTATTCAAAGTCAGTAGGGTGTTATAGGTTAATATACTGGCTATCTAGGAGCTGTGTGGTCTCTTTCATTCAGGGAAGTTTCTATAGGTGAGCTCTCATAGGATGCAAAGACAGAGAAG
This sequence comes from Dermatemys mawii, assembly GCA_007922305.1. NCBI lineage: Eukaryota > Metazoa > Chordata > Testudines > Dermatemydidae > Dermatemys > Dermatemys mawii. The sequence continues at coordinate 390,195 of ML677381.1, forward strand.
GGTCAAGGGTTACAGTAGGAGGGGAGGCACAAGGTCACAGATCCGGCCGGAAATAATCCCACATGCTGGCAAGGAGTGGGCAGCAGCTTTATTAATGTCTGTGAACAAGTTGGCTGAGTCCTAACATTCTGCTCCCGATTAATGTAATTCCCCTGTTAAATACCAACCGAACCTGCCTCAACCCTGAGGAGACACAGGAGCAAGGGGGCGGGAAAGGAAATGAAGCAAGGCAGACAGCAGAGTCAGAATGACTGTGAGTGGTGGGTGTTCTGGAAGCCAGGAATCATGAACTCCCCTCTCTTCGTTAGTTGGGCAGTTGGAGTCGAGTGGGAGAGCTGGAGAGCAGGACTGAGCTAGACACAGCGAGTTCTGCCCTACTCCTGGGCAGGAGAATGGCACTCTAGCCTCTGGCAAATCACAGCTAATTTCATCTTCATTCTCCTGCTCATTAATACATACCAAGTTGCAGTGAGGTTGTACAAAGTCTCACTGGGGTCAGTTTTCTGGACACATGTCAGAGTTTGTACGTAGTCCACAGAACAAAGGAGATCTTCACAACATGTAGCTGTAAGTTCAGGGAGAGAGAATAATGCAACAGCTTCAGTGCTGGACCAAACTGCCCTTCATGTCACCACACTCAGCCCTCAGCTATGCACAGGGCACAACAACATGACCCAGACTGTTCTAGGGGCCAGTTCATCTCAATACACAGTGCTTCATAGGCAGGAACCATTGTAAGCCAGAGCTGGTTTTCATACTATTCCTAAGTCTTGTCAGTACTACACCAGCCATAAGGTCTGCTTCTTTCTCTGCTTGTTCCCCTGGGGAGAGAGGAAGGGTCCTGCATTTTAGCTTTGCTGATGGTAGTGCTTGATACAAAGAAAAGCACAGATGTGTACTTCCCCTCCCCTCCCCCCAGAAGCCGTGCTCCCTTCTCCCTTGCACTTCTTAGCTGCAGCACTGTGGCTGTGTGCACATTAGCAACCGGGCAGTTGTTTGTGAAGCTGCGGCATGTGCAAGGCCTAAGCCAAGATTCAAAACAGCCACAAGATTCAGTTTTATTGAGTGTTGAGAGTGTGGCTGAAGTGAAAGCTGCCTGCCCTGAGCTAACTGACAGAGAATGCAGCAGGCTGCACTATGGTCTATCACCTGTCAGATCAGCCACCAATGCCGCCATGTCCAGCTCCCTTCACACCCAGTGACCCCCACCCCCGCTGCCCCCAGGACAATGCGCCTATTTTAGGGCTCTGCGGCACTGACTTGTGTGTTCAGCTGAGGCTGGAGATTCTGACTGAGAAGAAGTTCAAAGGAAAAGAAAACCGAAGGCTTCCCCCTGACTTTGTTCCACTGCTTCCCTTTCTTAGTCTGTTGTTTTCTCCCAGCAGGTTACAATTAGCTCCCCAGGAGCAGCCTAAGGGCACCAATCCGCAGTGCCATGCAAGACTCCAAACAGAAGCGGGGGCACTGCCCAGAAAAGAGGCGAGTTGGGGATCCTCACAACACCACCAGGATGGAAAACTGACAATCTCTATTAATCAGCCTATAGCTGAGTGGAGACCCTGGTTCTTCAAGCTGAGATCAGGTGGGCAGGGGGCTGGAGGGGGCAGCAGCTTAGTCGAGCAGCCTGAGCCCAGGCTGGAGACCCAGGAACTCCTGAGTTCTCCACCTGGCTCTGGTACCAGCTTCGTTTAGGGTCTTGAACGTCAGTTTCCCCTTTGTAACATGGGGATGAAAACAGTGTGATTGTTATCTATTGCCTCAGACTGGAAGCTCCTAGGACAGGGACTGTGTCTATGTTATTTCTATGTACAGCGCCTAGCACCTGATCCATGACTGAGGCCCTACCACAGTAAAAACAATCATCAGCAAAGATTACATGAGTGCAGAACATTATATTAGAATCATTCTGCCCTGTAACCCTCCTAGACTAAGCCTGGGTCCGCGAGGCAGCAGCAGAACATTAGATCAGAGAATTCTGCGTTTGAAAAACCTGACTCAAGTCCCCCTGTGACAAGCGGGGAGGAGGGTAGACGTTATCTCAAGAGTTTCACTGGAGAGGGGAGGCTGCTCTGAAGGGGACGTATCTGGAGCTGTAACCTGAGATGAGAAGGGGGAGGGGAGATGACACCTGGAGCCCGGGGAGTGAACAAAGGAAGGGAGACGGCTGCAGGGTTTTGGGAGTGGAGAGTTGGCTGGGGCAGAGAAGGGATCCCTAAGATTGGGGTTTAACCTCCCTGCCCCCGAACAGGGCCTGACTAAGGGGTCCTGTTTGTACTTACGAGCTCTGGTTCGGACTGGGTTCCTGTCATCCCTAATAAACCTCCTAATCTACCAGCTGGCTGAGAATCCCTGTGAATCCAAAGGAGTGGAGGTGCAGGGCCTTGACTCCCCCACTCTCCGTGACACCCTCCCATGCCAGTTCATGGATGTCCTGGCACGGCAGATAGCTAATGAAAGACAGGAGGGCACCTTGGGATGGGGGAAACCCGCTGTCTGTGAAATGCAGTCCCCCAAGGGGGGCTCTCCCTCGGACGCGTGCTCCCTGAGGGAAAACTGTCAGTGAGATGGAGAATGAGCAGCTCACCAGGGCAGGGTAGGCTTCATGCCACATCTCTAGAGCTGATGCCAGATCATCCTGACACCTGTGTGAGGGGTCTGCAGCTCATCCCTGTTGCCAGGTGGGCAGGATGCTGCTGCTGTTGGCTTTACAGGTTGTTCTCACTCAAGCGTAAAGCGAGGTGGGGCTCCATTTAGAAACAGAAAATCCAGCCCCATATCTGGTCCCTTTGGATGCTATTTGTGCTGCTTGTTTCTACTCCAGATGATATTTTCAGAAAGTCAACTCTGGCTCTGTTCAATTTCTACCCAGTGGCCAGAGCCTTTGGGAAAGGACAACGGGCACCCACGGAGCACTGAGCTGGGTAATGGGGCACGTGTATCCCAAAGAGTGGCTCAGCCTGTGGGTCCCAGGCAGGGAATTGAAAGGCAGCTGCTTCTCCAGTGGTGCTGAGCTGGCCACTTCTAGACTTGTCTGTGCCTAATCATGATAGCCAACGTGTTCTGGAATTATTGTAAATCACACACATGAACAGAGGCCATTTCTGCTGAAACACCCACCAGCTCTGAGCCTTAGGGTATGTCTGCACTTGGAGCTGGGGGTGTAATTCCCAGCCTAGGGAGACAGACCTGCACTAGCCCTGATCAAGCTAGCATGCTAAAAACGAGTGTTGACGTGGTGGCACAAGCCATGGGAGGGGCTAGCTGCTCTGAGTATGTGCCTAGCATCCTGGATGGTGTGACCCAAAGACCTCTTGATCCAACCGGCAGAGGGCAAGGGGTTCATAGGGGCACAGGGATCCCATGGGTTCACCAAAAGAGATACGCAAGGTCTGTTCTGAAAGCCTGTGTCACGCTGGTCATCGTAATAATTGAGAGAGGTGTGTATGGAAAAGGTGGGGAGTTATGTATATGCACTAAAAATGATGTTTTCTAAGTCTGTTGTTAGAAGCAGGTCACTCAAATGTACTGTATCTTCAGACACAGGTGGTGGAGGCACTTCTCTGCCTGGCGGACCACTGTATATTGCATGTCTTGCAACAGGAATCTATTAGCATACGAAGGCAAATGCTAATGCAGATCTGGTGGAAACTTCCAAAGGAATTTAACAGGAAGAGGTGAGCGGAGGGCGGGGCACACCCCTATTTTCAGGTGAACTTCAAAGGTCTGTTCTAGTATTTTATGGCTGCAAAGAGAGATTCTGGCATTCCTTCAGGCTGTGAGAACAAGCTGCCAGTGGACTTGATCTTATGAGACCAGATCTCAGCCAAACTGGTTGAAAATGTGGGGGAAAGAACTTGAGGTAAGCGATCTGGTGGGAATGCCTTGTTAGCTAAGGTTAGTCTCTAGAAAGCGTGTTATGATGTTGTTTTATATGTAACTGTTTGTTTCCTATAGTCTCACTCTCTCTCACTTGAATCTCTGTTAAACTTACCTGTGTTTCTCTCTGTAAGTATCTCAGTGCTGGATGTGAAGCAAAGTGGTGATCCTAAGTGAAATTCTACGGCTGGTGTGTGCTGTTCTTTGGGGAACCATGAATCGAAGAGCTCTGTGAGTGTTCAGTGGAACAAGGGCAAAGACAGGGAGCACCCCGAGGACTCGGGAGGTGTGGGGGGGCCGTTGCTAACCTGTAGAGAGAGAGGCCTGCAGAGGCCTGGCAGGCCGGGCTTGGGCTGCTAGAGGCTGGTAGTTTCAGGGAGCCGATCCAAAGCAGGCCCAGACAAGACTTTTACCTGCTAAGGGCAGGCCGTGGTGAGGTGCCTCCCAGCCCGGGGCACTTCATCTGGGTCACTTCCCCAGTGATGTCCTTGAGGCAGCTACTCTCCCACCCCCACCGTCACGGCTACAGTCTATTTTTAGCATGCTACCTCGATCAGAGCTAGAGAATTACACCCCCCACAGCTTGGAGTGTAGACGTACCCTAAAAGCCCAGCAATTGGCTGCATTGCTATAAACAGGAACAGACAAAATAAAATGGAACTTGAACCTTTAGCTAATAAACTTTAACCCTGGATCTCTTGAGCCTCGGCCCTTCACTAGCTCTGACCCATTTCAGCCAGTTCAGCATAGCCCTAAACAGTGGTCAGCACAGCAGGATACGACCCCTCGCAGATGCGAAAGCCTGGGAAAGAGACCTGGGGACTTACTGTGCTGAAGTAAAAGGAAGAAGGGAATTGCCTGGAGCTGCAGTTTGTTCCTCATGTTGATCCCAGCTGGCTGTCCTGAAAAACAAAACGTGAGCTCAGCCCAGCCACCAAATCGTGTTTGTGTGTATTGTGGTTCAGTCAATAAACAGATTACAGCACATGCACGTAGGCTAAGCTAGTGTCCTTGCTCACTGCTGGGTGCCTATGGTGAGAAATGCCATGCAACAGTGAGCAACAATATTGCTGCAACGAATGTGGGTACTTGCACCTGTGCAGATTCCAGAGCTAGGCCCTATAGAAACACAGCAGGCAGATAGCAGCTATGGAGAAAGCGGATCTGGTCTCCCGAAAAGCCTCCTCCTTTGTTTAAACAAACCCTAACATCTTGTTAAAGGCCCCCCAGGAAAGCATGTGGGGCTGTGGCCCTGGGCACAGACCAGGAGAACGGTCTGTGTGGACCAAAATCCAGGAGTAAAGCAAAGCCCCTCTCTCTGGCCGGCATCCCAGAACATTGGTAACACCCTCACTCACTCACGCTCTCATTCAAGGAAAGGCTGGTCTGACACCACTGGCTGAAGAACATTTCTACCAAAATCTTTTGATTGCAAGGAACAAGGAGGTTGACCAGATCTTTGTCTAAGATCCTTGACATGATAAACCAGTGACGCTGATAAATCATTGTTCTGCTCAGCCATGAAACGCAAAGGCGCTTGCTTAAAACCATGTGGCACACACAGTCCAAGCCTGTGTTTGCTGAATGGCTAACATTTATCTTTATGCAAATACAGAGGTATACACTGAAAGAGTGAAAAATAAAATCCTTGCAGGGTTTGGGCTGGAGCTCTCCATCATCAATACCCACTGCAGGTTCACCCTCTGCACAATGCTGCCATCCCAAAAGGGGCCAGTGGTCCCCAAAAGGAACAGGGAGAGTTGTATGCCAGGAGGTTTTGGGGCCCAGAGGCACGTGGCTTTTGCAGAGGGAGCTAGCTTGCATTACAATGGAAGGATGCTCTTACCCAGCATTGTCAGATGATGCTGGGAGGCAAAGACACCAAAGTGCATTACAATATTGCAGCGCTGTCACGGATGTCATGAAATTGTGACAAACGCCCAATGGAGGCAACACGGGGTGGGACCTGTAGGCTCTGCTGGCTAGAGAGGGGCAGCCTCAGGCAGCTGGGCTGGGTCACGCTTTGGACCTGTAGGAAGAATTCTGGGAGTGAAGCCTAAGGGTGCAAGGGCATGAAGCTGCTGCAGCATGTCTTCCCCATGGCCCTGAACAGAGCTCAGCTCTGCACTCAGAGATCCCTGCGGGCCCCTCCATGCTCAGCAGCCCCCGTCTCCAGAAGGACGTGCGCCACAGGGCCACTCAGTGATGAGGACACTAACTAAGCTCTTCTAACCTGGGGAATATTTTTGTTGTTTAAAAACTTTCCAGGTTTACTCAAATAATGAAAGCAAAATAATTTTAGTAACCAGAGAAAAGTCCCTTTGGTGCTGAGCTAGCTGGGAGACTGATTCTCACTGAACCGTGGCACCAGGGTCAGATAGTCAAGGCACGCTCATAGCTGAACTGTTAGCAGGGCCAGTTTGGAAGGCAGGAGAAGTGTCTTTGCACGCGCAGCTCTCCCCGTAGCTAGTGATATGGTAGCAGGACACAAGCCTGACACGTCACTGTCACCCTGCCCTCCAGGTCTAAGCATTTGACTTTTTTTCTGTCAATAAAATATGGTCTCGTTCAACCAGAAGTCACTGGGCCTGAGCAGAGATCAGTGGGTGACTGGCTGTGCTGTGCCTGGGGTCAGACTAGATGGCTGTAGTGGTCCATTTCCCCCAGTCCCCTTTTCCTTTCTCTCTCTCATCTTTTTTTGCACCTGGATCATCTTGTGTCCTTTAAAAAAACAAAACCCTTTCTTCCTTGAACCCCTTGGACATGATGCCTCCCTACCTAACTGTAACTACTTTTCTTTCCTCTGGAACTTTCTCCAGTTGTCTAAGACGTGGGCCACTGTCAACCTCCTTCTTACACCTTCCCTCAGCTGCTGACTTTCCTTTCTCCACCCCCCACTGCTAATCTTCCCACTCTCAACCAAGCCCCTGAGAAAGCGGCCTTCTCTCATCTCTCCAGTCTCAGCTCTCACAACTATGTCCTGGCCTGTTTCCACAGCCTGGGAACAGCTCCACTGGCCACGTGTTAAACAAGCTCCTCTTCTCTGTCATGAAGGGGACAAGGAGCAGGGTGTGTGTGATGGATGGGTGGTTTTGAGGGGGGAAGATGGGTGTGGGGGCCAGGCTGCTTGGGGAGGCACAGCCTTCCCTATCACGTCCTCCATACCGTTTTGGAACCCTGATGTGGCCCTCAGGCAAAAAGTTTGCCCACCCCTGCTCTAGTAACTAGCTGCTTTCTACCTTTTGTGTATCATATCTTTGCATTTAACACTACTGCTCTGCTGAGAATATTCAGTTGGCATGCAGTTCACAACACACCGAAGGCCCCACTCTGCCTCCCACTGGCTGTTCTTGACCAAGTAAACTTGCTTTCCCTCTACTTCCCTGCACTGTGTCTCAAATACAGAAGTGATTCTCTTGGGACAATACATCTCCTCACTTCCTCTCTGGTGTCTCCTTCTCAAAGCTCCAGTTTGTCTTCAGTGCCTGTAACCTTCCTGTCTTCTTTCATCCAGAGCTCCCTTATCCTTCGATGTGTCCTAGGTCTCTTTGCGATCTTGGGATCATTCCCATGCAAACCATTGTCTGGATTCCACCCCTGGTGAAATTCTCACCCAGGCTTTTGGCTCCGCTCCCCTTGTCTGTTACAGCTCCCTTTGCTATGGCCTCCCAAGGTCCTAATTCTCTCGTGTGCACGGAGTGCTGCTCCCTGCCTTCTCATATGTACAAAGAAGCAAGACTTAGATCACCATCACCTTCAAGCAGCTCTGCTGACTACTTGTTCATTTCAGGATCCACTTCAAAACGCTCTCCTAAAACCATTGGTAGATTTGCTCCAGTGGACACTAATGGACTTCTTCCCTTTCCACTACCTTTGCTCAGTCAATACAAGTTACAAGTCTACCCCTCCAAATCATCCAGCTATCACTTGCTCAAGAACCTTCTCCTATGCTTCTCCCCTGCTCAGAGACCGTTCAGAGAAAAGCATAGAAAAGATCAAGGGGCCTGACACAAGAGCAAGAGTCAAAAGTGCTGCACTCCTCTAGCTTGGCTAAGAGATGAATACATGGGGACAAGATTACAAGCTGCCACACAAATATTTGAGAGGGGTTAACACTAAGGAAAAAGAAGAATCATTCAGGGAGTACAGTGGGTGGAACTAAGAGTGATGGGGTGAAATTAAGAAATGGAAAATTTAGTCTGAATATCAGAAAAAATCTCTCAACACTGATATCTGTTAGGGTTTGGGATTATCTCCTCAGAGAATGGGTCGAAACCATCTTACCTGAGATATTTAAAACTAGACTGGGCAAAATATTAGCACATGAGAATAATCATGCACTGACTTGTGGGGTGGCCTGGATGGGACTTAATTCCACCTGTAGCTTTTATGATCTCTTTCACTAAGAAGATGCCTCCTGCAAGGAGTGAATCTGAGGCCCCTGCACTGTTCCTGCTGCAGTTACATAGCATCCCTCAAACCCAGACACCACAGGATATAGGTCCTTGTCTAGCCTCTACAGAGATGCAATAGAATGTAGGCAGATTAATGCACTAAGTGCATTTACCTAATCCCAGCGTGGTGTACGTCTCTCACTGTTTTTCACCTTTGGCTCTTAGAGTCAGAGTCCAAGGCCAGGAAGGATCATATCATGTGGTCTGACCTCCTGTATATCCCAGGCCACTAAAACCACCCAGCACCTCCATATTAACCCAACAACTGGAATTAGACCAAGGTATACTGGAAACTAGGATGTGCCACAGGCAGAGAAGAGGAGGGACTGAGGTTCCCCAGTGCCTAAGGTCCCTGCAATGGCAGGGAAATGATCAAGTGAGATACCCCCAGACAATTCTGCCAAGTGATCACCCCATCTCTCCATCGCTTCGTTCTCTTTCATGTTCTCTGTTCCCTGGTGTTTCTCGTTCTCTCTTTGGGAAGCACCCTCTTTCCCTCAGACTTTCTTGTTTCTTTCATGTCCCATGTTCTCTGTTGTCTAACCTCTTGCTCTTGCCAGGGCCTCCCTGATCTCTCTCTCCTTGGCTCCCAAAACCTTATCATAGAATCCTAGAAGATCAGGGTTGGAAGGGACCTCAAGAGGTTCTAGTCCAACCCCCTGCTCACAGCAGGACCAATCCCCAACTAAATCATCCCACCCAGGGCTTGTCAAGCCTGACCTTAAAAACCTTCTCTCTTTCTCCCACCAAGTTTTCTGACATGGGGTGATAAGGGAGGAGGGGCTGCTGCTCTGAGAGAGTGGGGGCAAGTGTGCCAGCAAACACTAGCACCTATTCGCTAGGTCTTTCTGCTTCTGCTCTGGGTCCTGTGCTGAGACACACATAAAAGAGCAGAATAGCAAGAGAAGGGAGCAGTACTTCTCGGCAAGGACCATTCCTGCTCTGTTGTCTCCTTCTCAGAACTCCAGTACGAGTGTCGTTAGGGCCCTTTGTGGCTGGATGAGCACATCGCCTGAGCACACACAAGATGCAGATGAGGCCTGCTGAGGCCATAGGTCCCTGGGTATGACTAAGACCACCCCCTTCTTTGCCTCATTGACTTTCCACCTAATTTTTAATCAGAAAACACGTCTCCTCCTTTTCCTACCCGTCGCTTCACCTGTGTTACTACTTTGGGAAGGTAACATGATGCAGAGCAAAGAGCAACAGGCCGGGAGCCCTGGGGTCTATTCTCAGATCTGGCACAGGGTCACTGGATAACCTCAGAGAAGTCATGTCCCTTCTCTAGGCTCAGTTTGCCTGTCTGTAAAAGGAGGACAAAGACACATATTGAGCTCCAGGTGCTTTGGGAGGCTCGAAGATTCATGCATTCCAAGACCAGGCAGGACCATAGTGATCTGATCTGACCTGTATAGCACAGGCCAGAGAACTGCCCTAAAATAATTCCTAGAGCAGATCTTTTAGAGAAACATCCAATCCTGCTTTTAAAATGGTCAGTGATGGAGAATCCACAACCCTTGGTAAATTGCCCCAATGAATAATCACTTTCACTGTTAAAAATGTACGCCTTATTTCCAGTCTGAATTTGTCCAGATATTGGATCTCTAGACCTTTCTCTGATAGACTGAAAAGCCCATTATTAAATATTTGTTCCCTATGTAAGCCTTTAACTCTTTGTTACGTTACACAGATTGACCTTTTTGAGTCTATCACTGTAAGGCCTGTTTTCTAATCTTTTCATCACTCTCATGGCTCTTCTCTGTACCTTCTTCAATTTATCAACATCCGTCTTGAATTGTGGACACCAGAACTGGGCACAGTTTTAAATTCATGAATGCTCATTTGCCAAGCGCTATAGAATTGCTAAGCACAGCTCTTTTAACCTCTGTACAGCAGTTTAAGATCCAGGTTGTATGAAAGAAGTCACAAAGAGTCCTGTGGCACCTTAAAGACTAACTAAAGTTTACTTTAGTTAGTCTTTAAGGTGCCACAGGACTCTTTGTCACTTCTGCAATTTCAGACTAACACGGCTGCCTCTCTGATTGTTGTATGAAAGGCACTGTACTAAATAAAGATGTCTGGTATTGACTTTGTAATGTATATATGTGTGAAAGCAGTGCTAAAAATTGTAATAAACTACAGTGTGAGAGATGGAGCCTGTACCAACACGGCATGTTCAAAGACATATAGTGCTAACATCTGGAGATATGGAACAGGCTGATGAGGTTCTGTGTCTACTTAGTCTAAGCCTGTGTTTGCAAATAGTTACACAAATTGTATACGTATACATTTATATAAACGTCTAAGAACTCAGTTATAAAAACTAACATGAAATAAAGATGAAATATAAAATTCCCAAACACAGAAAATGATTTCTTAGTTACAGCAAAACAAAGGAAAGAGACTAGAAGGTCCACAGAGGTTAAAGATAATTCAGTGAAATGCAGAGTAAGTGCTCTTCCCTGAGCATTGAGCTTGACAGCTACTGTACACAGCAATAATCAAAAACCATCTGAGCATAAGGTTAAAGCAACAGGTAAATCAGAAAGGAAGCAAAATCATCCTTATTCTGTACAATGAAAGTCAATATGGATGTCACCAGAGGGGCAAGTACAGTATCATCTATAGGAAAGATTTTAAATGTAGTCAGACTTATCAACGGAGGCATTAAGAAACTGCTTCAAGCTAGCAACAAACCTCCATGGGAATCGGTAGAACCACTGATATTACCTTGCCTCATCCTTTCAGATGTCCATTTCAGCCTCCCAAAAATCCATAGGGCACTTGCCTGGTTAACACGTTACTATCATTGCAGACACTGAAAGCAAAGGCTCTGATGAGCAGGTGGAGCTCATCAGTGCTGAATGAGTGAACATTAACCATCAGCTTGTGAGCAATCCGGAGCAGTCATGTATTGGAATATACAGTGATAACTGGGGGCTGACGTCAGCGCTGTCTCAGTATTACTGTGCAGATAGAAGGATGTGGTGAGTACATTAACGCACTGAATTCATGACTCCGACACCCACACAGGGCTCTGTGCTGTAGATCTCTGCTCTCTAACGCTCACATGTGAGAAAATGGTGGGAGAAGTGGCGCAAACCCACACTTTAAAAGGTCATTTCAAGGAGTTTGGTGGGGCTGGTGGATTCAGAGACCTGCAGTGCAGAAGCATCAGCACTGGGCCCTTAGACTTGACGTGTTCGTTGTAATGAATTCTACAGCCATGCACAGCTAACCACTGTGCTGCCATGTCAGAGGCAGGGGCCCATCGGCAGCCAAGTGCAGCTCTGCTCAGTGCCTCAGGCTGCACCTGCTGGGCTGCTGGCAGCAGAGAACAGCAGGAAATCCCTGACAGACTCCGCAGCAGGAGGTGAAATGCCTGAGGCTGAAGGGCAGTGGGTTAGTGCAGGGCAGAGGCGAGAATGCAGGCTGGATCCTGGCCACTCTGGGAGATGCTGTCCTATGACTCTGCCCGTCTGTGGGTTGGCAGGAGGCAGCGAGGCAGGCGGAAGATTCCAAGGCTTGGACAGCGCGTCAACAGACGGGCCATTCCCCTGCAGGGTGCCCTGAGCTGTGGGGCAGACGTGGGGAGATAGGAGCCTATTCCTCACACCCAGCCTTGGGGGAGAGGCCTGGAGAAGCCAGAGGGCCCAGGGTTTTGGAGAGAGTTCAGGCAGGCTGTGGGGAGGGAGGTTGTTTGAGGACAGGAAGGGGTGAAGAGAGCTGGGTGTTGGGGGGTGTCTTGGAGCCTGGCTGTGTACTGGGGTGGTGGGGTATGGTTGTTCGCTCCCCCTGCCCACCCCTGTGTATGGCTGACAATCAGCACTGCCTCCTCTCTCTTATTCATTGGGGCAAGGGATTCTGGCCCCACAGCAGGAGCTCTCGCCCCACATCTGCCTGTCCCCCGTCCAGCAATGAATTATGCCCCCACTCAGCCCCCCATCAGCCTAGCCCCCTCACCCCCATCAACTCAGATCCTCTGACAGCTCAGCTCACTGGGGACAGGTGCTTTGCGTGACTGAGGGTCACCCTGGGAACCCGCGGTGGGAGGGGGCAGCCCAGCCCCAACCCGTGGGTCCCACTGCAGGTCTGAGCGTGGGGCTTGCTGGGACCCCCCTGCCCCTTGCGCTGGGGCCCAGAGTCTGGGGAGACGTGCGGAGGCCTGGTTGCCCGGCAGCTGTAT
>ML677381.1:412710-422742 GCA_007922305.1 Dermatemys mawii
CCCTGAGGCTGGCAGTGCCCGGTGGATCATTAGTGCCAGAAATGTTGCTTCTGAAGACAAGGATCTGCCTGGGGCTCGCTAACGCTGCAGAGTTTCTGTCTGTAGCATCTCACCTGCCAAGGCCATGGGGGGGGCTGGGACCAGGGACACATACAGAGCTTCTCTGAGCGCCCCTATTTCTGCCTCTGCCTGTGCTGTGTGAAACAGGCAGCAGAGGTAGCTCCCGGGTGGGCAAGGCGAGTCCAGTGAAGTCTAATGTTCCAGCTCCACTCTATGTCTGGGACATTGCGCCTGTCTAGAGAGACTCTTCACTGCATTTGTGGGTGTCACCAACTCCGCTGAACCAAAGGCATCAGAGTTCCCATAGTCAATAACACACTCACCAGAGGAAAAGGCGCACAGGGTTCAGAAACACAGAGCAAAGCCCCACTGTGTGATGGGTTGGCATGTCCAGCTGTTTCCCTGAGATCAGTTTGTGGCAGCTCAGATGCAAGACCAGAAAACATTCCTGTGCCCCAAACTACCCTGGGCTGTAACCTCAGTCCTGCAGTGTCTATGTCCGTGGGAAAGAGGAGGTTTGGGGGACTGCTGGATGTGTATTAGTAGAGTTGCTGGCTCTATGAGTCTTGGCAGAGGCCTCTTAACTGGGAGATAGTCATTTGTTTGTGCGCAGTCAGAAAACCAACACAAATATGTACAATAAATAGTGCAACTTTGACAACTTCCTGCTCTACAGTGTTTTGCTAATTAATGCTTCTAAATATTAAGCTCATGATATGGAAAAACAATAGCTCTCCATATTGTCTGCCCGTAACAATGGAAATAAAACAATCTGCTAAGCAACCATCATGCTTCTAAATGTTACATATCTAGCACTACCTCCCTAGAGTCAAACTATCTCTACATTTATCAGGAAGATAATCTGCATATTACCAAAAATAATGAGGTAAAGTGACAGCAGAACAGCTGAGAGCTAAGTAACATTCTTCCATCGGACGGAAACAGGAAGAGAAGAAACCACTTGAAAGCTCAGGAAATAAAGTAAAATATGAATGAACCTTGCAGAATGTGGAGGTGTTAGTCAGCAAGGCACATGCAAGAAAACAACAAAGTCAGGCAGGGAGACTAGTTAATGTTCTAGACCAAATGCTAAGAGAAGGTGCACCCAGCATGGCTCATGGAGAACAGCTCCTGCGGGATTCCAGCCAGCTGGGAAAACTGCCACAGAAAATGGTAAAACCTGGATTTACCCTTGAAAACCAGGCCCAGACTGGGGCAGGGACTGCAGGTACCAAGCCTGGCACCATGGGCTTCGTTCAAAGTAACCCTCCCAGTCCCAGAGCGAGAGGTGAACGAGGTGTCCTGTTTGGTGACCACAGTGCAGGGCGGCTCCCCGCACAGCACCAAGACCAGCTGACATGATGTGTCCATCCCCAAGGCCCCGTTGCTTTCCCTGCACCAAACCTGCATTTCTTCACCAAAACTATTGTAAGAGTGAAGATTCAAACTGGTAAAGCAGGAGTCCCCACCCAGCCCCCCAGTCACCCAAGCAGCCATCCCAGCCCCTTCTCATTCTGGCCAGCACCCACTATGACACTTCGAGTTTGGGGCTGGCCCCAGGGTAATCCATTAGGCCTGAATTCACCCTGATTGAAGCCCGGAGGCGGGGAGGGGGTTACACTTCGGCTCACGCTGGAGGGAGGAGAACTTACCTTAGCAGAGCAGTGATTGCCTCTCTCTGGCAGCTTCTGAGGGGGTCACATGGAGACACTTTCATTTTCTCTTCGGAAAGCACCAGGTCACAAACTAGTGAACAGAAACAGGAATAACAGAGCGATTGTGTCCCCAGAGCCCTATGGAACAGAAACCCCCGGCCTGGCTCAGGGTTATCCCTATTGCCCCGTCTGACACATGCGGCTGCTGCCCCACTGCGATCTTGCTGGTGAGTGAAGTCAGTGAGCAGTGAAACCATGTTCACTCCTTCAGAGCAGAGAAACCTCGCCCCTCTTTTGACGCAGGCTATCACTCTTCCTCACCACCAGGTTGCGTGGACCACTCACTCTGAATCACAGGAGGGAAGAAACCTGTTGGATCCCACCTACCCCAGTCTCACAGAGCAGGGCTGGTCTTCAGCATGTCTGCTAGAGCGTTGCCCTCAGAGACGGGGCTCCCACCCCTTCCCCAGGGGGCTACACCACAGCCTTACAGACTCAAGACCAGGAACTTTCCCCTGCTGTTCAACTGATGTTTGCCTTCATTGACTTCAACCCTGTTGTCCTCTGGGTGCCTCCTGCCCCTGCCCCCCCTGAGCAGCCCCCCACGCTCCCCGGTGATTGATTTCAGACTGGCCCGTTCTTGGTGTCACTTAGCCCAGGCAGGCTGATCTGTGATTTCTAGATTGGTGTCCACCCAGCCTTCACCCCACCCTCATCCTCACACTGCCCCTTGGAGCTGACTGAGGACAGCAACCCACAGAATATCCCCAGGTGTATTTGCCTCGGCCCATGGAGAAGCTGCTTTCCGCTGCCCCTGCACAGCTCTAAACGCATGCAGATCAGCACAGACCTACTTGTTCTGGCACCAGTGGACTCCAGCCTGCTCCTATGTCTAGGTCTAGGACAACAGCACTGTGGATGCCCACTCTGCCGGTCTCATGTTTCAAGCAGATATTGGGTTTGCTGCCCATTATCACTGCTATCCATGTCTCCTGGAATTGCTTCTTACCGCCAAAAACCAGTTACTAACCTTTCCGTAACAATTATTCTTTGAGATGTGTGCACAGTTGTTGGTGAGTTTTTCCTTTAGCAGTAGCTATGGGGGGGTGGGGAAAGGGCCCCCCACTGCCTTGTGCACTGCACGCAGGCATAAAGGGGGACAGCTGTCCCGATCTCCCTCAGGCCCTTCCTGTCGGATTGCCACTGATAGAGAAAGGAAGGAGGGAGAGTCATGGAATGGATGTGTGCAGCACGAACGTCTAACGTCTCGAAGAACGACAGTTATGGAAAGATTAGTGTGACAAGCAGGGAGGAGGGTGGATGTGATCTCAAGAGTTCACTGGAGAGGGGGAAGCTGATCTGAAGGAGGATACCTGGAGCTGTAATCTGAGATGGGGAGGGGAGTTGACACCTAGGGCCCGGGAAGCGAACAAAGGAAGCAAGACGGCTGCAGGGTTTGGAGGGGAGTAGAAGCTGGCTGGGGAAGAGGAGGGAGCCCAGATTTGGGGTCTCATCTCCCTGCCCCCCAGAAGGGCCGGGCCAAGGGGTCCTGTTTGTACTGACAAGCTCTGAGTTGGATTGTGTTCCTGTCATCCCTAATAAACCTTCTGATCCACTGGCTGGCTAAGAATCACTGGGAATCCCAGGAAGTGGGGGGTGTGGGAACGGGACTCCCCCACCCCCTGTGACAATTAGTAACCATTGTTCTTCTTGGAGTGATTGCACAGCTCCATTTCAATGTAGGTGGCGTCCAAACTGGCGGTGGGCTTGGAGTCTAATTGAACAGGGATTGGAGAACCACTGTTTAAAATTTGGCATCGTTTCTAGGTTGTTGGGGTATTGCATAGTCAGAGGCAAACAAATGACATTAAGACCAGGCTTCCGCTTTGCTAATGTCAGATGTGAGGATGTGCGCCAGAAAGGCCACAAAAGCTGTTTAGGACCTAGTTGAAAAACCAGCACTCAGTCTGGTGGTGTTATATTAGCCCGCTGGCAGCATAGCTGACTACAACTGGAAATGTAAGTGTGCAAGCAGGGAGGAGGGTGGACATGATCTCAAAAGTTTCACTTTGGGGAGGGGAGGCTTTTCTGAAGGGAGATACCGGGAGCTGTAACCTGAGATGAGAGGGGGAGGGGAGTTGACACCTAGAGCCTGAGAAGTGAACAAAGGAAGGCAGACGGGTGGAGGCATTGAAGTCAGGTAGAAGCTGTCTGGGAAAGGGAGGTGGGGATCCCAGATTTGGGGTCTCATCTCCCTGCCCCCCAGCAGGGGCTGACTAAGGGAGCCTGTTTGTACTGACGAGCTCGGAGTTGGATTGTGTTCCTGGCATCTCCAATAAACCTTCTGATCTACTGGCTGGCTAAGAATCACTGGGAATCCCAGGAAGTGTGTGTGTGTGTGTGTGTGTGTGTGTGTGTGGGAACGGGACTCCTCCACCCCCCGTGACATCCTTTGAGTGGATTCTGGACAGTCTTTCATTCTGTCTGCAAATGTGATGAACAGTTATGGCAACACCTTAAAAGGCGTTGCCAGATCCAGCTAAAAAGCTAATGCTCTTTTAACATCTAAGCATGAAACATCTCCTCACCTTTATGAGCAGGAGGCTTTGGAAAGAAGATTGGTAAGGAGATTGCTTGGGTCATATGAAAACTGGATCAGACAGTAAGGATATAAACCCCCTTTTCCCTGAGCAATGGAGGGACCGCTTCCACAGCTCCTCTAAGAAGAAGTGATTGTATTTCTGGCAGCAGCACAGCTTTATGAACGATGTCTCTGAAAAGGGACAGGGAAGGGGGATGGCAGTGGGAGATGGAAAGAAATTGAAGGGTGCATCCCACTTCCACTGGGCTTAGAGCCCACACACTCTAGAGTCCTTTAGACTATGCATAGTCTCATCAGTCTTCCCCAAGAACAGCAACAGCCCTTCAAAGGGGAGGTCTTGGATTGTTTGTTGTACCTCTGCAGGGAGACTAGAAGATTGGAACCATGTAGACCATCGCATAGCAATGATGGCAGAGGCCATGTAGTAAGCTATGGAGCCAGCTGTGTTTAGACCAGCCTGCAGAGAAACCAGCGTGTGTTGTCTGGGACCTTGTCCTTAAACTCTGAAATTGCATCCCCCAGGGTAGAATCTTGACACCCAGAAGAGCTGGCTGATTTACAATATGAATCTGTAACCCTCTTGTGGAATAACTTCCTTCTGAACAAGTCTAATTTCCTAGCTTCCTTGTTCTTCGCTGTTGATGCCTGGTGATCCTGCCTCTCCCTTTCATCAGCTGTAGATACTACCAGGGAGCTCCAAGGGGGATGGCTGGAAAAAGGTTTGACCTCTGAGAAGGGACCTAGTACCTCCTTTCCCCCTTTTCGCAGGAGATGACTGGCTTGCTGGGGTCTGCAAAGAACCTTGGAAGGTTCTAGAATAATCTTGTTAATAAGCAGAGCTACCCTCAGCTGAACTGCTGATGTCAAAATGTCCACAAGCTTGTGGTACTTTTCCTGGCCCTCCTCTGGATGGATGTCCAGAGCCAAAGCTGGAGTTCCGAAGAACTCCTGATGGGCTTTGTAATCATCTGGTGGCGGGGACATAGGCCCCGCCACAAGCTGTGAGCATTGTTACTGTTGGTGCTGATGCCAGGTGAGAATTTTGAATTCCCGGGGAAGGTGGTACCAAGGGATTCAGCAATGTGCTCACAGCTGCAGATGCTTCAGGAGCAGCGTGTGCTGGGGCAGTGTTCCACACCTGTGACATCCAACCTGTGATAGAGCTGGCCCTTTGGGAGTTGGTTTCAACATGCCTGAAGTAGGGTCTGGAGTTAAACTCCCTCGCTTTGAGGTGTGCTCTGTGGATGCCTCCTTTCTGAGTGCATCCCCAAGTCCTTTGCAGAGCTTGACCTCTTCACCTCTGATGCTGACATGCCTGGTATGGAGCCTTAAATGACTTGCGGTACCTCTTCTTTGGCACCTGTGAAACTGGTCTGCCTCTTGGTACTGAGCACGGATGAATGATGCAGAGACACTTAGCTCCCAGACTGAGCCGGATGGCTCCAATGGAGGGGCGAGAGCCAATTCCAATAGCAGGTACTTCAGTCTGGTGCCCTGTCCTTTTTGGATCAGGGCTTAAACCCCTTACAGACACTGCATGTATCCTTCCCATGAGCCTCCTCCATGCACATATGGCTGCTGAGGTGCAGGTCACTAACCAGCATAGGTTTGCCAAAAGAGTGACAGGGCTCAAAGCCCAGAGAGTGGGGCCCAGCTCTGGCAGTGACACGCTACCCAGACGGGAGTTTGTGACAACCAACCAACCAACTTTCTTTTCCAAACTAAGCTAAGTAAACGACCCAGACTCACCTGTAACAGCATCGGGTACTAGCGCCAATAGCTCCTAGAGAAGGAAGGCGCTTACGCCACAGAACGGGAGCTCTAACAACTGTCACGGGCAGGAGGAAGGAACTGAGGGAAGCCGGGGCGGCACTGCCCTTTAGGTCTGTGCTGAGTGCATGAGGCAGTGTGGGGTGCACACCCGCCACCTGGTGGGTACCACTAAGGGGTAAACTCTGACAGTGGTGGACAGGAGCACCCCAGTGGACAGACTGCCAGTGGAACGGGTGTGCGCAGTCACTTGAAGAATTGTCTGTGCTGAGCCAGCCCAGCAGCAACCTGCATTCAGAGGCAGGCTCCTGCAGGCTCCCACGTGGCCATTTGCTGTGTCGACTGCAGCTCTCCAACCTCGCCCGATAGTATTGATCTCTGAAGGTGAGGACTTGTTAGGCTGTCACTGGAGCTGGGTGGGGATGAGCAGGTTTCATTCAGTAAAGACAGAGAACAGTTTACACATGGAACCGTTGTGCTACGGAAAGCGCATTGCACTGATCAGTAAAATCCAGTCACTTCAGTGCTGCTGCAGCTGCCTCAGTGGAGAGGAGGCCAGGACGGGCAACAGCCTGTCAAACAGATAGAAGACTCTCAGTAATTCCTGTTGTGGGGTGTAGAAGGCGCCAGTCACCACCCAGCATGGGGGGAAGTTGTCCTGACCCCGCAGGGCCAGCAGTGGATACGCTCAATCTCCTGATCATACAGAAATCAGGGCCAGGGAATCCATACGCAGCATTGACATGGGCTGTGAACAAGGGCCTCAATGGAATAAGGAAGAGGTCTGGATGGGATCTTTTCTGGCTTGTGGTTAGGACCAAAGTGGCTCCATCCAGCACAGCTTTCACATCTCTTCCCCTCCTCACACGACCCACGCAGACAGAAATGGAAAGTGACATACGTACAGGAGGTGTGAGCAGCTAAGGAACAGGCCAGCAGGACCCCTTTGCAGGTGAGTATGTGGAGGGACGGTGCAGGCACAGGGTACAAGATCTAGGCCCTCCAGGCCTCTGGGAGAAGAGCTAAGATACAGTATTTAGTAACTGCAAGGGCTGCACTGTGGCAGGAGGGGAGTCTACTGCTGCCATCTCTGGACGGAGCAAGAGCTGGGAAGATGCATTAGCGCTGAGTACTCAGCATCTCTCAGGATCAGGCCACAGCCTGGGTTTGTGGGGAGCACAAAGTTGAACAACTACGAGCCCAAACTCCTACCCTACTGGGGGAAACAAGTCCTTCGCTCACGGAAGCTGTCGCCCTCGCATGGCCCCTTCCCTCTGCGTTGCAGAGAAGCTGGGGCGTTTTCCCCACATTTTGCCCCACCCTAGTATAGGCCCTTTGATGTTCCTCTAGGGCTGTGGCCTGCACCGAGACCCCCTGTGCATCCCCCAGGGCTCCCCTGGTTTTCGATCCCCCGAAAGGCTTGTGCACCAGAGTGAACCTGCCAGAGACACAGTCTCCTAGTGCCCTCTGCTGGGAGGAATCAGAGCTGGCCAGCTACGCACCCAGGGCCAGGCCGCGGTATGGTGCTGTGGCAGGAGGAGCTGAGGCTGGCCCTGCTGTCGGTGAATTGCTGCACGGCCCTGGCGAGAGCCGGCATGTGCCAGCCAGCCAGCACTTACTTACATGACTGAGCCAAGTATGGAAATTCTCCTCTCAACAGGCACCTTTCTTTGTGCTTTCCTCACCACGTACTGTAACCCCCACAGCCAGGTGGGTGGCTTATTACAAACAAAACCAGCCGTGCTTGAAGTGGTGAGCGGCTGCCTCCACCCATCGCCCCCAGCGCCCCGGTAAATTCCCTGGGCCTCAGAGCTGGGGAAACGGCAGCTGTGGGAAAGTCCCAGCTGCATGTTAGTCACTGGCTCCGTCCCCTTCCAGCCTGGGGAACAAGCCCTGCGCTCTCTCCTAGAGGCTGTGCACATGTGCACGGGAATGGGCGCGTGCTCTTGGCCGCTAACCCTGCCTTGCAAAGGCCTGGCAGGATCTGTGCAGCGAGACTCCTGTCACACAGAGGGACATGCAGATGGGGCTGCAAAAGAGCCATTGTGGCACCCCTTTAAAGACAGGGGCAGCACCATCCAGTGCAGTTACAAGCACCTGTCAGCTTAAAGAATGGCCAGCAGGGCCATTGCCCACTGAGAACTGTACAGCAGAGGGCTCGCAGGCCACGATCCCCTTGCAGCACGGAGGAGAGGACAGCTGGGAGGAGCTAGTTCACCTACTGCATAACTGGTGCCTTCTCCTTAATGAGCCCCACGCTCAGCTGCCCTGGCAGGAACCACAGCTGTTTCCTTTCTCCATGTCCATCCGCATGGCAGGCTCTTCCACTCAGCCCAGCTCCTGCCCCTTTCCCAACCTGTAAGACTGTGGGGAAACGGGATCTCTGTTAAAGCCCCTGCCTGGCCAGCCCCGGAGAGGCAGGTATGCTTCGTGCGTACAGCCATATCCTGATGGCTTCGCACAGCGTTCCACAGGCTAAGCGCCTGCTGGCTCAGGGAGTTAGGGTGCCTGGGCTCAGGGACAGGCTGGTTATTGCTGTGTGTGTGGAAGGTAACGATGAACTCTTGATGTGCAGGGAGAGAGGATGCAGGCACTGATGGCTATGAAAATCAGCTCCTGTCCTCTCCCCTCCAGCTCTCGCAGATTAGAGACCTCACCTGCAATAAGGCAGCAGGATGTAGTTTTTGGAAGAGAGAATCTCCAACACAACACGAGCAGTGTAGGGCAGGTGTGGAGACCAGAGCTGGTCCTGTCACCCGGAGCAGCAGAGCACTGACACCCACAGAAGAGCAGAGCAAAGACATGCAAACAGACCATGAGTTCTGAGTCCCTTCCTCAGCCAGCAGACCTAACAGAGTACGAGCTGTCAGGGCCTCGTGAGTTAACACCACTTTGGATGAGCACCTTTCCCAGCCTTTCTGACTCATGTACCTACACCTTAACAAGAAACACATGCACAGCTTCAACCCAATTCCCTCCCTGCCTCCACAGAGCAGCGAGCCCTGGCGCCTGCGCTGCGTGGAAAGAGGGGAGGAACTGACGTACCACTCGTGAGGCTGCAGAGCAGGACACGAGAGAGAATTCTGGGCAGGAAATGGTCATTTGATGCAGCATTTGAAGTGAACAATCTGCCGAGGTGGGGGAACGGTCCCTCAGTACATGTATGTGTGCGCACACATTGCGGGAGTATTGTTCCCTGGAAGCAGCTGGAAACACTGCCCTAGTGCTATCCCCAGGCCTGCCAAACATACACTCCAGAAATGTCTCTGATGCCCAGCGGCTGTATGTTCTGCAGAACCCATGCTGGAAGGGTTTTTCTACAGACAAAATTCAGGAACAAAGAGAACGAGCTGTGATTAAAGAGGCTTCTGCTGGCAGATGTTCAGCACAGGTGTGAATTTCTAATGAAGCAACATTGTTTACTGAGCAGAGCTGGCACTGCAGGTGCCTCTTTTGAAGCGAGAGTCACATCAAATGGAAACAAAAGGCCTGGGTATTACCTTTGCAAGGCAAAGCAGTTTGTGAGAACTGCAGCCTGCTAGCCGTGGGGAGAGGCAGCGCCTACCTAAGGAAACTCGCCCATTTTCTCCATAACCAGCTTTGCATGTTGCTGTTTCACTGAAACATAAGAATGAGAAATTGGAATGGGGATGTTTGGAGGGGAAGGAGCTGAAGGAAAAGTCAGAGCATGTGAACAAGGGATAACGGCCTGGGAACTAGTGCTGGGTCCAAAGGACACCTGGATCTGAGACACAAAACTAGTCACAAGCACCTGCTCTGTAATGTCCTCTCAAACCAGGAATGAAATACCCTGCAAATGTGTAAAGCAGAATACGGAGTAATACTCCAGTGGGGCTCAGAAAGGCAGGAGTCCTGTGCTTGTTCACAAGGGTAGGAGTTAGGGAGTTGCAGGGTTAGTGTGAACAAGGGTAGGAGTTGGGGGGG